>CATIWC010002954.1:0-185388 GCA_948472305.1 Vicia faba | reverse complement strand
ATATATATATAATATATATATATATATATATATATATATATATATATATATATATATATATATATATATATTATATATATATATATATATATATATATATATATATATATATATATATATATATATATATATATATATATATATATATATATATATATATATATATATATATATATATATATATATATATATATATATATATATATATATATATATATATATATATATATATATATATATATATATAATATATATATATACACATACTTTTATTTAAATAAATACTTGAGAATGAAAACATAAAAATATTATACTTCTATTTTTTATTATTATTTATACTTAAATAATACTTTTTCTAAATATATTTTATTTTTGTATATACATCATTTTATTTTATTGTATATAAATAGTATATTTAATATGTTTACATTCTTAAAAGAAAATTAGGGTTTTACCCTTGATAAAAAAATAATCTATTTTTATTTTATTCCTTTTTTTTTGCATTAAATAATTTTTACATACATAAAAAATAAACATAAATTTTTTTGCATATTCATAATATTTTGTATATTTATTTAATTAGTTCCATTTATTATTTATGCCATTATTCAATTTGGATGTAATAGTAAAATTAGGGTTTTAATTTCTTGTCAAATAATCCCCATTCAAAAATTGTATCCCCATCCCCATAATCATGTTGTAATAGTGGTAAATTTATTTTACGCATTTACGCTTTCAATTATTCCATGATTAGAGATTAGGGTTTGTATGCAAAAATCCAAAAAAAATCAAACAAATAGCTTGACCTAATACAAGATCTAAATGCATGTAAATTGACAACACAATGCACACTTACACCCCTAGGGTTACATCCACTTGTTGCGTTAAAAATGGGTCATGTTATGCATGTTGAGTACTTTGGCAAAACAAAAACAAAAAAAAAGATCATAGTCCCTCGATGACGCTATCTTGGTTGCCTAAACAAAATAATCTAGTCCCTCGAAAAATTGCTAAAGATACTTGGCGCAATTGCTATCATGGTCTATACGATGACCCGCGTCTGTCCCGTTTAACATCCTAATACAAAGTTGTTTACCAAATGCAATGGTAAAACAACACTGTCAAAAGGGTTAAAAACGTATAGGAAAGATCTTTGAGTAAAATAGGATAGATAACTCTTAGTTACTTGATCAAAGCTTGCAAAACATCCTTGCTATTTTCAAACACATTTCACAATACAATTTCAAAACATTTCCCAAAATCAAACTTTCAAACATTAAAATCTTTTCAAAAGACAATACACCTTTGTATACATTCAAACAAGAATCATTACAAAGGTTTCCACAACGATGACCTCTTTTCAAAACATTTTCAAAACCACACACAAAGCACCATTTCAAACAATTGAAAAGCAAAAGCAAGTGATCTAAACAAGTAACTAAGAGCCCATGGATAACCATGGATGAAAAGGGTGCTTGCACCTTCCCTTTTCATAATCTACTCCCCGAACCCAAGAAAACATCTCAAAGGTCTTTCCTGTGCTTTTTGACCTTTCCTTTGGATAAAATAAAAAGTCGGTGGCGACTCTTGCTAAACTAAAACATTTGCAAACACAAAACGCAAAACCTCAAGTCAGTTCTCCCACCGTATCGCCAGAACTGGCGACTCTGCCGGGGGAATCATTTGAAAGTGGAGTTACCTTAGGGTTTAGATCACCTTTGCATGCTTGCTTTGTTTGCTTTACAATTGGTTCTATTGTTTGGGCTTGAAATCTTCTACCCGGATTTGGGAAACATTCATAGGTAAATAGCAATACATTGTGGAAACTGTGCGGGGTATACCGACATGGTTGAAGCAATAGCTATATTAGTGCGACATATTTGTGGGTACCGGTAGCCTTTGAGTCAATCAAAGAGAATACGGGCCCGCTGAGTGATGTCATGAAGCACTAATGAACTCTTAGAACCTTACTTGACCATCTTGGCCTTATTAGGGGTAGTGAGATGACCGGCTTTGGTGGAGTCCGAAGTTGGTAGATACTCGATACTACACTCATTGAGGGTTATTTTCTTGGAATATTTTGGTCGCCAGTTAAGTCGCTAAACTGAAACAATGAACACAGAAAATAATCCAGTGATATTGAGCTCCTTAGAACCCGGTTACTATTTATAATACAGGTTGAGCCAACTAACTTAAAGAGGGTACTTACCTATGAAACCCCATGCAAGCCTGAAACTAGGAACTTGTGTGACTTGTTTGTACATATACTTGTGCATACATCATGAACATCATAAAGCATCATATGCATCCACTAACTATTTCAAGGGTTTGGATCTTCATCTTTGTTCTTGCTTTGTAGGTTATGGAATCTCTTCGCAGAAAAACAATTCAGGTCAACCTTGTGAGAATCCCTCCTTAACTCAAGGAGCTTACTTCCAAGATTCCAGAGAATTCTCTATTTAGTGAAAGACATGGTAGACTTCTCAACCTGGTCAACTCCAACATTGAAGAAGACATGGTGAAAGTTCTCTTCCAGTTCTTTGACCCCCTGCACCACTGTTTCACATTCCATGATTACCAACTAGTGCCTACTTTGGAGGAATTTTCTCAACTCCCGAGGATTCCTATTATCCATCAACTACCCTACAACGGTACGGAAAGAGAACCAAATCCTGAAGATGTTGCTCAAGCCTTACACTTGCAACCATCTGATATCAAAGGTCATTGGGAAACCAGAAGTGGTGTCAAGGGTTTCTTGGCAAAGTTTCTGTTTGAGAAGGCATAAGACTGCTTGAATTCTCTAGATGTGCAAGCTTTTGAGGAGATTGTAGCACTTCTAATCTATGGGTTGGTCTTGTTCCCAAACCCTGATCAGCTTATAGATGTGAATGATGTCAAGATTTTCATATCTCAGAATCCTGTGCCTACATTGCTTGGGGACATCCTACACTCATTTCACACACGAACAATGAGGAAAAGAGGTGTTCTCATATGTTGTACTCCTCTTCTAGCAAGGGGGTTTATTTCTCACCTTCCCCAGTCAGTCTTGAAGAATGAACAAGGCTTGAGGTGGTCACAACGATTGATGACCCTTACACATTCTGATGTTTATTGGGGTTCTCGGTCCAGAGAAAATGTCATCATCATTGATCATTGTGGGGAATTCCCTAATCTCCCACTACTTGGCATTAGGGGAGGCATCACCTACAACCCTTATTTAGCTCTGAGACAATTTGGGTATGCCCGAAGGGATGGCCCTCATGATATGCTGATTCCAGACTTGGTTTTTGACTTCGACAACAACGATCAAGGACTTAGACAAAGGTTTATCTGAGCTTGGAGGATGCCCAACAAAGTGGATGGTAAGACACTGGGGCACACAAATTCCATCCCCCTTGAGCCTTACCTCAAGTGGGTACGAACCCGCGCCCAAAGTATTATGATGCCTTATCCCCACATTCTGCCTATGATCAAAGAGCCTATTATGGAAGGAGAGGTTCCATACACCCTCCTACATCCTGACATGCCAACATCATTGGAAGATTTGCAAAAGAGTTGGATACAGCTTAAGGAAGAACAGAAAACTTTTGAAGCCAGTTTCTACGCCAGTGAGAAGAAGGTTTTGGAACTCACCCGTCGACTCCATGAAGAGAAGAATCTCAACACTTACATCACACCAAAGAGGATGCGCAACGTCTTTTTACATTAAGAATTTTGTAATATTTCGCCCATGGGGAATTTATGTACTGAAAAATTTCTTCTTATTAATATGACGTGTGTTCTTTTTGTTTACAACAACTTTGAATTTCTGAATCCTTGAATGCATTACATTAATACACATCATTCATCATATGCATAAACAGGTCTTCACACCAGGTTTCCTTATCTTTCTGCTGTTTATTTCGGCAAGATGGATATAAAGAAGACAGTCAAAGATCTGCAAGCACAAAATTTGCAATTCTAACAACTCTTCATGACCTTAGCAAAGGGTCAAGAGGACCTTAAAGCACTGTTAGAGAAAGAGAAGGAAAAGGAAAAGAAGAAAAAGAAAAGAATTGGTGTGGCCACTATGGGAAGAAGATTTGAGAATCAGGCAAGGAGAGTTCTGGATTTGCCCTCGACGTCTGATGAAGGGGTTGGTAAAGGAAAAGGAACTGCGATACCCTCCGAGTCTGAAGATGAAGAGGAAGAAGAAGAAGAGGATGAAGATTACTCCGAGCAGCAATACCCTCTGGCGGACGATAAGTATAAGAATCTTGAAGATCGGCTGGAAGCCATGGAGGTGCAAAGGGTACCTGGGTTGGATTTTGAAGAACTAGGGTTAGTTGCTGGGATCGTCATTCCTCCCAAGTTCAAAGTGCCTACATTTTCTAAATACGACGGTTTGTCCTATCCGAAGATGCATCTGCGGTCCTACGTCAGGAAGATCCAACCTCACTCTTCTGATAAGGATTTATGGGTCCACTTTTTTCAAGATAGTTTGTCGGGTACGCAATTGGACTGGTTCTATCATCTTGAGAGATCTGATGTATATAACTGGGAAGATTTGGCTGCTGCTTTCTACCGACAATACCAATATAACACAGATTTAGCGCCTACTCATACTCAACTATAGAGTATGGGTATGGTCTCTAATGAAGGATTTAAGGAGTATGCCCAGAAGTGGCGAGATTTGGCGGGAAGGGTGCAGCCACCATTGTCGGATAGAGAGCTGGTTGATATGTTTTTGGGGACCCTGTCTGGTCCATTCTTTAATCACTTAATCGGGAGCTCATATGTAGGGTTCACCGAATTAATTCTGACCGGTGAAAGGGTCGAAGTTGTTATTAAGAGTGGTAAAATTCAGAAAGATACCTCTGCTTCCACTGCTATCAAGAAGACCTTCCCAGCCAAGAAGGAAATTTTTGTTGTTTATACCCAGAGAAATCAAGGGAGAACGGAGCGCCGACCAGCGGTAGGGGCTGTGATGATCCAGAACTCCTCAGCTGATCAACCTCGAAGCAGTCAACCCAAAGTTAACCAGCAAAGGGTAGAAAGGTCACAACGGTAGTTCACCCCGGATCGATATGACACCGGCTCAGGTCCCCCCTCATCTGTTAAAGTTAAACCTTACCAACTTGAAAGAAGCGCCGAATAACCCAAATACCTCTTCTCCCTATTATCATTCAAATGCAAAATGTGCATATCATTCGGACAGGGTGGGGCATGACACCAACAACTGTTGGGCCCTTAAAAACAAGATCCAAGATTTAATAGATGCCAAGGAGGTGGAGTTTTATGCCCCCGAAAAACCTAATGTGATATCCGCTCCTATGCCAAAACATGGTCATAATGCCCATGCTATTTTAGAAGATCTTCATGTTAATGCTATCGATGACTTAATGACTCTGTTGCCAATGATCAAGATAAATCTGTTGAAAGCCGGGATTTTCCCAGGCTGTGAAAAAGATTATTACTTTTGTTCGACCTTGCAATATGACTGTCCGCTGTTGAAGTCAGGCATCCAACGCCTGATGGATATTCAAGAGATCCTCTTTTAAAAAACTCATGTTGCTACTGATACTCCTGTTACTCCAATCAATGATGTTGCTATAATCACCATTTCCGACAATCTTTCCAAGACCTGCAAAAGGCTTGTTAAGATTACACCCGATCCAAAGTTTGTACCGCTGAAGATTACCATGTCGGGGCCTATCCCATATAAGTCCAATAAGACAATACCGTGGAATTATGGAGGAGAGATCTTCTATCACGGTGTGAAACAGATTGAATCAGTGGAAGAAAGCTCCGATGAAGAGACTACTGACATAGGAAATATCGCGGGGACAAGTAAGATCACTCGTAGCGGAAGAATCTTCTCTCCGGAGATTGCTCCTCCACGGGCAGTCTTCGGACCCTCAAGTGCTCCTGTGCCTGTCAAGATATCTGTGCGAAGTCTGGTTATTAAAGAAATTGATGCTCCCGAAGCTATACCCTCTGCTGTTACTGCTGATAAAGGTAAGGGGATCCAAGAAGCACTCGTCAGGACGAGGGCTCAGACTTTGGTTATCCCCGAGACCACCCAAAAGGAAATGGAGGAGATTTTAAAGATAATAAAGAAAAGCGACTATGATGTCGTAGAGCAGCTGGGGAAAACCCCTTCAAAAATATCTATGCTGGCTCTATTGCTCTGCTCCGAGGCTCATGCCAAAGCCTTGATCAAATTTCTGAAAATGGCGCACGTTCCTCAAGAAACTTCTGCGGATCAATTTCAAGAGTGTGTGGCTAGCCTTACAGCCGACAATGGTCTTGGCTTCTCTGATGCCGATTTGACGTCTAAGGGAAGAAAGCATAAAGATGCGCTGCATGTTTCGGTAGAGTGCAGAGGGACCACACTTGCTCATGTTCTGGTTGATACCGGTTCATCTTTAAATGTTCTGCCAAAGAAAGCATTCGACAGATTGGACTGTGAAGGTTTGACCCTAAAGCCCAATAATATCATTGTTAGAGCCTTCGACGGTTCTAAGCGGATGGTTCATGGAGAAGTGGACATCCCAATCAAGGTGGGAATGGAAGTTTTCAACTCTACTTTTTATGTGATGGACATTCGTCCTTCATATTCATGCTTGTTAGGAAGGTCATGGATCCACAACGCTGGGGCAGTCACTTCTTCTCTACACCAGATGCTCAAATACCTAGTCCAGGGTAAGATCATAATAGTTCATGGTGAGGAGGAGTATATGATAAGCCACCTTAACTCTTTCCGCTATGTGGAGTTAGATGGTGAATTCATAGAAACACCTTTCCAACAGTTTGAAGAGGTTTCTCCTGAAGTTGCGATAGCCAAGACAATGACTGATGTGCCCATCATTACCAAGCCTGTGTCCCAGATGTCATCCCTTAAAGATGCAGGGGCTGTGATCAAGGAAGGAGGAAGTACAGTATGGGGTCAACTGCCAGATTTTCCTTACAAGACAGATAAGTACGGATTAGGTTTCACTGCTGCTAGCCAGAAAGATGTGCGTTGCTCACGGGCTGGAGGACCGCCATTGAAAATCACTCATCATGGAGTTCATGCTTTAGAAGATTATGAAGAAGGAAGCAATTTTGAAGACTGGATCTTTCCAACCATTGAAGGAGGACTGAACAACTGGGAGGCGAAAGACTTCGTTCCCATTACTTTCATCAATCAGTAATTTATCTTTTGAACATTTTCTGTTGGTCTGTAATAACTTTTAAACGATTTGTACACTTTTTGCCTTATGCCTTACGCGGGGCATATAGGTCCATTTGTAAGAGTTTTTATTCTTCATTTTCATATGCCATTTTTTAATGAATCATGGACATTTTCATCTATAAACTTTTGTGTTCATTTTCTTTCTTTTTACATTTCATTTTGTTTAAAGATGGCTATCCCTTACACACACCCATACTCACAAAATGAAGGTACCCATCCACTCCGGATTCCATGAGTAATAATTCTGCTATGGCCTTCAGTGACTCTAATATTTGGTCAATCATGCTGAATACGAAGATGATGAAGTCTGTGAAGTGCCTGGAGAGTTGGCTAGACTTTTGCAACAAGAAGAAAGGGCTATTCTGCCCCATGAAGAGTTGTTAGTGACTATCAATTTGGGTACCGCCGAAGACAGAAAGGAGGTTAAAGTGGGTGCCAACCTGGAGCCAAGTGTCAAGGAGCGTTTAGTTCAGTTGTTGAATGAATATGTTGAGATCTTCACCTGGTCCTATGAAGACATGTCGGGACTGGATACAGATATTGTGGTTCACCGTCTCCCTACAAGAGAAGACTGTCCACCAATCAAACAGAAAGTCCGCCGAATGAGGCCCGACATGTCCGAAAAGATCAAAGCTGAAGTGATGAAGCAGTTCAATGTTGGCTTTCTGGCTGTTACTTCCTATCCACAATGGGTTTCTAACATTGTGCCCGTGCCTAAGAAGGACGGCAAAGTCAGAATGTGTGTGGACTACAAAGATTTAAACAGGGCTAGCCCTAAAGATGACTTTCCACTACCACACATTGACATCTTGGTTGACAACACAGCTCAACACAAGGTATTCTCTTTCATGGACGGATTTTCAGGGTACAACCAGATCAAAATGGCCCCGAAGACATGGATAATACTACTTTTGTTACACAGTGGGGTACCTTCTACTATAAAGTGATGCCATTCGGACTGAAGAATGTCAGGGCCACCTATCAGCGAGCCATGGTAGATTTGTTTCATGACATGATACATCATGAGATTGAAGTCTACATAGACGACATGATATCCCATTCACAGACAGAAGAAGAACACCTCGACCATCTGCAAAAGCTATTTGTCAGATTAAAAGAGTACAAGCTCAGACTGAACCCTAGCAAGTGCATTTTCGGAGTCAGGTCTGGTAAACTTTTGGGATTTATCGTCAGTAACAAGGGCATCGAGGTTGATCCTGCTAAAGTCAAAGCTATACAAGAAATGCCTGCCCCTCGCACAGAGAAGGAGGTCAGAGGTTTCTTGGGACGCCTAAACTACATCGCAAGGTTCATCTCTCACCTAACATCTACCTGTGAACCAATCTTCAAGCTGTTGAAGAAAGATCAGGTGGTTGAATGGAACAATGACTGTCAAGTTGCTTTCGATAAGATCAAGGAGTATTTGCTGGAACCTCCTATCTTGATGCCACCCGTCGAAGGAAGGCCGTTAATCATGTATCTGACTGTCTTAGATAATTCAATGGGGGTGCGTACTGGGCCAACATGACGAGTCTGGCCGAAAAGAGCATGCCATTTATTACCTTAGCAAAAAGTTTACCGACTGTGAGACTCGCTACTCACTGCTCGAGAAAACTTGCAGCGCTTTGGTATGGACTGCTCGCCGGCTAAGGCAGTATATGTTGACACATACCACTTTATTGATCTCTAAGATGGATCCGATCAAGTACATCTTCGAGAAGCCTGCTTTATCCGAAAGAATCGCTAGATGGCAGATGATCCTGACAGAGTATGATATCCAGTACACAACCTAAAAAGCTATAAAGGTGAGTGTACTAGCTGACCATCTAGATCATCAAGCCGTCGAAGATTACCAATCTATGAGTTTCGATTTCCCTGACGAGGATATTATGACATTGGACAACATTAAAGGTAACGGACCGTATGACGGACCTGAACAAGGATCCCGATGGACCCTGTACTTTGATGGTGCCTCCAACGCACTTGGGAACGGTATCGGCGCAGTTCTTATCTCTCCAGAAGGTTGCCATATATCTTTCACTGCTAGACTCTGCTTCAGCTGCACCAACAACATGGCCAAATATGAAGCTTGTATCTTTGGTCTCAAGGCTGCTATTGACTTGGGAATCAAATCTTTGATTGTATTTGGGGACTCAGCTTTGGTTATCAGTCAAATCAAAGGAGAGTGGGATACTAAGCTTCCTAATCTCATCCCATATAAAGAACATGTCCTGACATTGTTGCCTCATTTCGAGCAGATTACCTTCGAGCATTTCCCGCGAGAAGAAAATCAGCTAGCAGATGCGTTAGCTACAATGTCATCCATGTTTAAACTTAACTTGGATAATGAGGCACCTCAAATGTCCATTAAACGAATGGATGAACCTGCAGATTATCACGAGATTAGTACCGAAGAAGTGGTGGACCGATCATGGTTTCATGATGTCAAAAGGTATCTCGAAGCACAAAAATATCCTAAAGGAGCTTCAGTCAACGATAAAAAGTTCTTAAGGAGGTTTTCTGCCAAGTTCTTTCTGAGCAATGGTATCTTATACAAGCGCAATCTTGATTGTGTCCTACTCCATTGTGTGGACAAGGTTGAAGCTGAGTAGATCATGGCTGAACTACATAATTGCACTTTTGGCACCCACTCAAGCAGTCATACGATGGCTAAGAAGATTCTACGGGCAGGCTACTACTGGTCTACCATGGAAGCTGATTTCCATCAACATTCCCGTACTTGTCACAAATGCCAAATCTATGCTGACAAGGTACATATTCCCCCAGTTCCTCTCAATGTCTTAACAGCTCCTTGGCCATTCGCGATGTGAGGAATCAACATGATTGGAGAGATCAAGCCTACAGCATCCAATGGACACCGTTTCATCCTGGTGGCCATTGATTACTTTACCAAGTGGGTCGAAGCAGCTTCCTTCGCCTCCGTTACAAAGAATGTGGTTGCCCGCTTCATCAAGCAAAACCTCATATTCCAGTATGGTATCCCCGACAGGATCATTACGGATAACGGAACAAATTTGAACAATACTATGATCATCGCTTTGTGCGGGCAGTTCAAGATTCAACATCACAATTCATCTCCCTATCGTCCTAAGATGAACGGTGCTGTCGAAGCTGCAAACAAAAATATCAAAAAGATCATACAAAAGATGACAGTCACCTACAAGGACTGGCATGAAATGTTACTGTTTGCTCTGCACGAGTACCGTACCACGACACTCACTTCAACTGGGGCAACCCCCTTTTCTTTGGTATATGGCATGGAAGCTGTTTTACCTGTGGAAGTTCAGATCCCTTCCTTGAGGATCATGAAGGATGCTGGTTTGAGTGAAGACGGTTGGATTCAGACCCGGCTTTATAAACTTAACTTGATTGACGAGAAGTGACTTACTGCTATTTTCCATGGTCAGGCGTATCAGAAACGTATGATCAAGGCCTTCAACAAGAAAGTCAAGAGACAGGTATATCAAGTCGAGGACCTTGTAATCAAGCGAATCATCGTGCCGCAAAGTGATCCCAGGGGAAAATGGACTCCTACTTACGAAGGACCATTTGTGATCAAAAACATCTTTTCTAGTGGGGCAATGATCCTGACCACCATGGACGGCGATGACCTGCCGCACCCTGCGAATGCAGACATAGTCAAAAGATACTACGCATGAACGACCCAACAAGTTGAAAACCCGAAAGGACGACTTAGGCAAAAATGGGCATCCCGGTGAATCGAAAACCCGAAAGGGCGGTACAGGAAAAAATCAGGGATAAATAAAAAAAATCTGTACACCCCCAAGTTGAAAACCCGAACGGGCGACTTGGGCAAAAAAAGGTTTCCCGGTGGATCGAAAACCCGAAAGGGCGATCCAGGGAAAAGTTAGGGAATTAAAGCGTATGATTATGTCTCGTCAGATCACTTTAAGGACGATCTCTTCACGGACAAGCTCCAAGCTTCTAATCAATCCAATCATCTGCGGACGAAGCAATGAATGGACAAGATACTCAGAGTTGTGAAGGCTATAGCAGAATGGGAACCCCATGGAATTGTTACACATATCCATCTTTCTTTGTATAAAATTTTCTCATTTTTATGACAACATTCTCTTACTAGGATGTATGTCTCCTTTGTACAAAATACTTACACAAAGTTAATACAAAGATATTTCAAAGTGCAGAAATTTGTTTGTTTTCTCTTTCTTTTTTACACTTGTGTTTTATTTGAAAACGTCCAATGATTTATTAAATGAGAATATGCATTTGAATATAATCACTGCTTACAAATAAAACGAAATGAGAAAGAATAATTACTGATAGGTTGAGAGTATGGGAGAATGTCTTTAAGCTCTTCCAGAGGAAATCCCCTGCAATACATCGTCCAGATCCTCAACAGAGTTAAAACCTTGAAATACACATCCTCAGCGGAGTTAAGTTTCAAAATCCATTACATCAGAGATAAGTTTCTAAACTCCCAACCCCCAGCGGAGCTAGAAAACTTTGAACTGCAAACCCTCAGCGAAGAAAAAACTTTCTTCCCCAACAGAGTCTAAAACTTCAAATCTTAAACCCTGGTGGAGTACCATCAAATTTCCTCCACAAATCCCCAGTAGATTGGCATACAACCCAAGCTCTTGAGAACTCTTCGACGGAATAAACATTTTCCCCAGAGTTATTTCCCAGCAGAATGAAGGTTCTTGTTCTCATTTCTCCAGTTGAAGCCTCCCAGGTTTTAATTCCCCAGTAGAGATCGTCAAGGTTTTCCTTATTCCCTGGGAAAGTCATGAAGGATTCTCAATTCCCCGTAGAAGTTATCAAAGCTCTTGTTAAATCCCCATAAGTCACCAAGGATTTTCAATCCCCAGCAGTAGTCCAAAGGATTTCTCATTCTCAGCAATCAAAGATCTTGAATCTCCAACAGCGGTCAAGGGTTTATTATCCCCGGCAGCAGTTAAAGATTTCATTATCTCCAGCTATCAACGATTTATTTTCCTCAGCAAGACGGCTACTCAGCTTACATGCGCATACATTACATTCATATATCATAAACATTGATAAAACACATTTATTGCATCATACATTTCATGCAACATAACTTTGTGTTTTCAGCTAACATTTTACCCTTTTCAGGACAAGATTAAAAGCTATCTTTAACAAATATTCATAGATCTCAGATACAGTATGGATACACCCCAGACACGGAGGTCATTCTATTACTCATTCAGAATTTCAAGTCAAGATACAGTCCAGATACGCTCCAGACACGGATGCCATTCTGTCACTCATTCAGACTTCAACAATCAGATACGGATTAGATGCGCTCCAGACATGAAAGCCATTCTATTTCTCATTCAGATTCAACTATCAAATTTCAAGTCCAGATACACTCCAGACACGAAATTCATTCTGTCACTTATACAGATCCCAGTTACAGTACGGATACACTCCTAACACAAAAGTCACTCTACTACTCATACAGATCTCAACTTCAGATACAGTCCCGATACGCTCTAGACACGGTTGCCATTCTGACACTCATTCAAACCTATTCCCCGGCCCAGAGATACTCCAGACACGGATGTCTTTTTGTCGTTTATTCAGATTTTAGAATTCAGATACAATACAGATACACTCCAGACACGGCAGTCATTGTGATATTCATTCAAGAATCAAATATAGTAACAGCTTGGATACGCTCCAGACACGGATGCCATTCCTTTGCTCATACAAAACCAATCTCCAGATACAACTCAGATACGTTCCAGATACGGATACCATTCTGACATTCAACAAAAAAGTCTTGGATGGCATCTTTAAGCCTATCTCCAGCAAGATTCTACAATCTCCAAATGGCATCTTTAAGCCCGTTCCCTCAGCTACATTTTGACGAGTGCAAATTTACGGGCACTCTAGTGTCCAATCCTCTTTTACCTTCGAGTCACGAAAGGCAAACTCGCTAATCTAACTCTTCAGGTTCAAGAAGATTGAACAGGGGCAGCTGTTGTACCCCAAAATTTTCCCTCTCATTTTATCAAGATTTCCCCTCACAAGACTCTTTGGATCCAAGACCAAACTAGG
This sequence comes from Vicia faba, assembly GCA_948472305.1. Classification (NCBI taxonomy): domain Eukaryota; kingdom Viridiplantae; phylum Streptophyta; class Magnoliopsida; order Fabales; family Fabaceae; genus Vicia; species Vicia faba. Next base: position 172,088 of record CATIWC010002954.1, on the reverse strand, counting down.
GTTTGCACTGCTCAAGACATCTCCTTGCATTGTTGACCTGAAATTAGGGTTTGAGTTTGCACAGATATTTTTAGACTTTCAATGCTCAAAGTTACTTTCATACTTCATGTTGTAATTATAAGATTGTACATACCAAGTTTCAAGCCTTGAATCAAATTTTTGCCCAGTCAATTGGACAGTTGACCTAGAAATCAACTGTATTGAGGAAAAAGTCAACTGTGGCCAATTTACAGTCAAACCTCATAATTTTTGATCCACATCAACATTTATACTCACATGAGCCATTTGATCAAGTTTGGACCACAACTCCTCAAGAAATTTGATCAGATCACCAAAAGGGCAAAATGGTCATTTTTAGGGTTTTGACTGCACAAGGGCAATTTCTGATTTTTTGACTTAGCCAATGGAAAATTAGGTTCAAGCATGGATTCAAGGACTCAATGGCATCATCTTGACCTATTCACAAGGTTCAAAAGATCTCAATTGCATTGGATTGACAGATGAATTTTTCAGTCAACTGATCAAAATTTGACTGTACACTGAAAAGTCAAACTTTGACATTTTGGTCAAAATCAAGTGCCAAGGGTTATTTTTCATCAAGATGTGTCAAAACATGAAACTTGTTCATCAAGAAACCCAATTTTGCAAATTAGGGTTTAAGATTGAAAATTTTCATAACTTAGAATTTTTCTAAGTTATGAAATTTTCTTAATTTTTCCCAACTTTGCCCAATATTTTCACCATGATGCAAGTGGATTCAAACAAAACTTCCAACATGAAAGTTGTAGTCCTCCACAAAGTATACAACTTTTATTCACAAAGTTTTCCCAAAATAAGCATGATCTCAAGTTATGATTTTTGGAACAAGGGTCCATGAAACTTTTAACTTAGTGAAATTTTGCCCTAGTTTAGGCTGGATTTTGGCCCATCTTCATGACCATTTTTCACATAGTTCCTCTTGGAATATCAAATTTCATTTCAAATATGGATTGTATAGCATGTTGCAAGATTTACAAAATGTCCAAGAACTCTCCAAACTCATTTGTGGTTAGGGAGAATCGAAGGCTTGAAGTTGGCAAACTCACTTTTTATCCATGGCATGTTAATAGTGATACAAGTTGCAAACTCTAATCAGCTTGCTTTGTACTTGATTACAGGTCTCAAAACCATTCCATACTCAATAATTAAATGCAAATCCATTGGTCTAATGTTTTGTTTTGGTGATTAGAATATTGCACACAAGATTAATCCATAAATGGTAAAAGGTACATTACCATTTTTGCCAAAGTATGCTTTATGTCAAAACCACATCTCTTGAGCCTTGAACAATATCTTGTGCAGCAAATCATATCCAACAACTTGAGGGGCCAAGGGAATAGTGTGCAAGCTGATAGATAGCCTGTACAGGCTTGTCTTCCATCACTTCTCATGTTTTGCTTCATAACCAAGAAATTTGTCCAATATCACACAACTTGAACATCAGAAAGAACCAACTTGTGCAAGCTTTTGAGACAAGTTTTACACATTGTATTGAACCTAAAACATGAGCCTTTGAGTCCTGAAACCTCCCATAGCACAAAATCACCTTCCATTGGCAAAACAGGGCAGCATCTGCATCTTGAGTTCTATCTCACAAATTGCTCGTGCGTTTTGTCCCAAACCTATTCAAACACCTTCCATACAACCTATCCAAGCTATCCCAACCCTTAAACACTAACTGCAACTCCATTTACAAGGTTTTCCATTTTTAATTTCAGCTTGTGCAGGTTGAGTTATGTAGGTTTGTTCAAGCACATTCAAGGCAAGCTAGGCATTGGAGAAGGTCAGGGGAAGTTCAAACAAGCTCCCAAACATCTCAAGCCTCATTGAAAAGCTCCATATTGTCAGACACGATCTCAACTGAAATAGGTTTTTGTCAACTTCCTATCTCTCTATTTAGGAATAGTTAGGTTTAAGTTTGTGAATAAAAAATGTAGTATTCATAGCCATGAAGCTGTACATATGCTCAGTTTTCATTTTAGTTAAGCATGCTAAGAGAATTTGGTCCACGAACATCCTGAAAAAAATAGGTTAAGATTTAGGGCTAGAGAAATTCTCTCTGGTCTTTGAGAGTTAGGACAAGTTTTTTATATGGTTGAATTCGTCTTGGAAAACTCTACAACTTTGATGTTATGTGTTTTTGCATTAGAGCACGTATGCAGGTTGTTCCTGTTTGTACAGGGCGCGCGAAATTTTGAAGACAGAGGTTAAAGATGAAGTCTGGCTTGGGCTGGGCTTTGGTTCTTTTGTTTTTGACACCCCTCTTTTGCTGAATGCACCCCCCTGGCCCAATTTCTTCATATTTTTATATTTTGTTATTTTATTTTCATTTCTTATTTTATTTTCTTATTTTTTAAACATCAAAAATATCAAAAATATTTTTATAAATTTTCACTTTTATTTTGTATTTTATTTTTATTTTTTCTAACATAAAAACAATTTAATTAGTACATACTTTATTTATTGAAAACTTGAAAATAATATAAAATAACATTATACTTTTATTTTTATTCTTTATTTTATTTACACTCAAAAAATATTGTTCTAAATATATTTTTGTCTTGTATATGTTTTATTTTTTATTGTACATAACTAATATAATTAATATATATATATACACATACTTTTATTTAAATAAATACTTGAGAATGAAAATATAAAAATATTATACTTCTATTTTTTATTATTATTTATACTTAAATAATACTTTTTCTAAATATATTTTATTTTTGTATATACATCATTTTATTTTATTGTCTATAAATAGTATATTTAATATGTTTACATTCTTAAAAGAAAATTAGGGTTTTACCCTTGATAAAAAAATAATCTTTTTTTATTTTATTCCTTTCTTTTTGCATTATATATTTTTTACATACATAAAAAATAAACATAAACATTTTTGCATATTCATAATATTTTGTATATTTATTTAATTAGTTCCATTTATTATTTATGTCATTATTCAATTTGGATGTAATAGTAAAATTAGGGTTTTAATTTCTTGTCAAATAATCCCCATTCAAAAATTGTATCCCCATCCCCATAATCATGTTGTAATAGTGGTAGATTTATTTTACGCATTTATGCTTTCAAATATACCATGATTAGAGATTAGGGTTTGTATGCAAAAATTCAAAAAAATCAAACAAATAGCTTGACCTAATACAAGACCTAAATGCATGTAAATTGACAACACAATGCACACTTACACCCCTAGGGTTACATCCACTTGTTGCCTTAAAAATGGGCCATGTTATGCATGTTGAGTACTTTGGCAAAACAAAAACAAAACAAAAGATCATAGTCCCTCGATGACGCTATCTTGGTTGCCTAAACAAAATGATCTAGTCCCCCGAAAAATTGCTAAAGATACTTGGCGCAATTGCTATCATGGTCTATACGATGACCCGCGCCTGTCCCGTTTAACATCCTAATACAAAGTTGTTTACCAAATGCTATGGTAAAACAACACTGTCAAAAGGTTTAAAAACGTATAGGAAAGATCTTTGAGTAAAATAGGGTAGATAACTCTTAATTACTTGATCAAAGCTTGCAAAACATCCTTGCTATTTTCAAACACATTTCACAACACAATTTCAAAACATTTCCCAAAATCAAACTTTCAAACATTGAAATATTTTCAAAAGACAATACACCTTTGTATACATTCAAACAAGAATCATTACAAAGGTTGCCACAATGATGGCCTCTTTTCAAAACATTTTCAAAACCACACACAAAGCACCATTTCAAACAATTGAAAAGCAAAAGCAAGTGATATAAACAAGTAACTAAGATCCCATGGATAACCATGGATGAAAAGGGTGCTTGCACCTTCCCTTTTCATAATCTACTCCCCGAACCCAAGAAAACATCTCAAAGGTCTTTCCTGTGCTTTTTGACCTTTCCTTTGGATAAAATAAAAAGTCGGTGGTGACTCTTGCTAAACCGAAACATTTGCGAACACAAAACGCAAAACCTCAAGTCAGTTCTCCCACCGTATCACAGTAGTGGAATAAAATTTTGATTGTACCATGTACTATTTGTACCATGTTAATGTTATCTTCTTTCCTTCTTCACTTCAGTGGCTTCTGCGAGCATGAGTTTTGAAGCGAGAACATAACATCAGGTTATCAGCACTTCAAGTCTTCAGAGTCTTCAGAACTGCATCTTTAGAGTCTTCAACACTTGATTATGAGAACATTTTCTTCGAACTTTGGGTCTTTAGAACTTCAAGTCTTTAGAATCTTTAGACCTTCTATCTTTTAGAGTCTTCAGCACTTGGTCTTCAGAACCCTTATCTTTAGAACTTCATAAATAAAAACACAAGCTTTCAGCATCTAGACTTCAGTAGAAACTTTGTCTTCAGATCATCTAACTTTGTTTCTTTGGAACATGTTGTCTTTAGAATCCTGGGTCTTAAGCATCTGGATGTAAGTAGAGACTTCTGTTTTCAGATCTTTTGACTGGTTTTTTTAGACAAATATCAGAGTTTATACTTCAGAGCTTTCAAGAGTGTTTTTTACTGTTCAACAGAACTTGGGTAGCATAGAAGCGGAATTATTTCTCTTCTAATGTCTTGGCCACGCCATCCATAAGAAGTAGAACATGTTTGTTAAGTACTCAAAAATAACAAACATTAGTATAAAAAAATTGTTCATACAATTATACTCATTTGTTATCATCAAAACTCAGAGATAAAATTGTAGAATCAAACCTTGTTCTTACAGTATTAAGTGCATTTTTATGAAGTGATCTGGTGCCAAGCGGGAACCGATCCTAAGGTGGGGATCTTTGGAGGAAACATGACTCGATCATCAGTGAAGGTCTGTACCACTTTCATGACTCAATGATGTTTGTAATACAGTTGGAGAACTGACTTTTTTGGTTTTATCCAAATGTGCGGATAGCCAGAGTGGCCACCGACTTTTCTTTTATCCAATGTAAGAAAAGTGTGAAAAGAACAGGAAAGACCTTGATAGATTTTGAGTCCAGGGGGGGTAGGTTATGAAAAGGGAAGGTGTTAGCACCCTTTTCATCCGTAGTCATCTACGGGCTCTTAATTGCTAGCTCATATTGAAATTTTGCTTTGTTTGTGTGATTTGTTTGAAAATATTTTGAAAAGCTAACTTGTAATGATTCTTGTATCAGTCCTCAAGAACACGTACAAAGTGTTTGAAAATATTCTATTTGAAAAGTGTGACGTGTAAAAAAAATTATTTTAGAAAAGAGTTATGATCAAGCGATTAAAAGTTCCTTACCCACTAAAGGTCGTTCTTATTCTTTTCCTTCTCCTTTAGAGATAGTATTATCCATACCATTAGTTGGTAGGTAGCCCTATCTATTGGATATAAAGGGACATATGTAGGTTCATCGAATGGTCATTGAAGGCAATAGATAATAATACTTTAGCATTTTATATCAGAGGGACTAGATCATTTTTGTAAGCAAATTCGAAGGATCATCGAGGGACTATGATCTTTATTCGTAAGGGTATTTTGCTAAAGTATCCCTATTTTTGAGGGACATGATCATTAATTGTAAGGAAACAAGAGAGGTTACCCTAGAGGTGCAAGTGTCAAGAGTGTGTTAATTTTAGTTATTTATCTTGAGATTAGGGTTTTTCTACGTTTGATTATTAATCTTGCCATACAATTTGAATTACTAGCAGTTATAAAGTATACAGAAAATAAAGGTGCAGAAAGTAAAATTCATACGCTATTACATGGCTTTAGTTACATAATAGGAGAGTGCGAGAAACTAAACCTATAGCTATTATAACCTCGGAGCAGATACATAATAGGAAAAAATGTGGAAAGTAAATCTAAGTTATTACAATAGAATAGTGTGACCTATACATTTTTATCTAAGAATTAAAATAGAAAGAAAAGAAAATATGAGAAAAAAGTTTTGAAAAAAAGAAAATATTTTAGTATTTAGAAAATAATTTTAAATGATAAAAATAATTAATAAAACCTAAATCTCTAATTGATTTTAATAGTTTAAAAAAAGATTAATTAACTTAATTAATTAATTAGCAAAAAAAGACAAAATTTTTAATTATTAATTAAAACCCTAATCCTAGTTTATTAGTTTTAAGAAAAAATTAGGCTAATTGATTGTTTAAAAAATAATTAGGGTTAATAATTAGGGTTAGATTATTAAAAAGAAAAGAAAATTATGTTAAACAAAATAAAGTGGAAAAAATGTATGGGGTGGGTGTTGAACCCACGCCCTTGGGGTAGCATGCACGCCCCCTTGCCACTATGCTCAACGCCCGTTGGTGTTAGAAACCAGAAACTGATTATTATATGGGAAATCTGTACATTAACCTGGAAAATAACAAAAATAAAGTGAAAACGTAGGGATCGAACCCACGCCCTTTCCTTCATCGCACGCGTCTTTCACAAACTGAGCCATATTTCCAATTTGTCATTATACCAAAACCAAAACAATATATGAAAAAACAAAACCAATGCACCTGAGAAGTGTCGGAGCCCTAGCTCCAGTCGTCTTCTCTGGCTAGGAGTTTTCTTCACCTGCAAAATTAGTGCATGTTAGAGATTCAAAAGAACCCTATTCCCCTAAATCGACCCTTGTGAATCCAATGGTGGAATTATTTTTGGCTAGTTCAACCTGTACAAAGAGACACGACCAAAATAATGCAAATCGATTCAATAATGGTGATGGACCATTCCGGCGTCACGAGCCTCATGCAAGGGATCAAACATGTATTGTTTTGTCTCAGGAACACTTTAGAGCTATTAGTTTAAATCAAAACATCGTAAAAATCAAAATATGAATTTCAAGAAAACATGTAAACTGGCGATGCATCATATGCATGTTTTAGGCATCTTTGAACATCTAGAATGATCCATACTTACTCTATAATACCTCAGGAATCGATTGGGATCGTTGAATGGCTTTGAGGATGCTTGCAAATATGGTTTCTATTTCCACCTTCTTATTGCAAATTTTAGTCACAGACCCTTGTTTCTTGCAGCCTTTTTTCGTGTCCTTTGGTCTAAATATGTAGAGTTAATATAAATGAAGAGATTAGGTCAAAAACATGGGCTTGGACTTTGTACAAAACATGTCTTTGATCCTTGTTTGAAAATAGATTGAATATGAAAAAACTAAGGATATTTTGTTGGAAAATAGGTATACATGGCTTTTGCTTGTCTTTGGGCCTCCAAAATAACCAATTCACAAGCCTTTTTTGCCTTACATATTTATCTAATATTTATTTGATTTAATTTTGAATTTAAATGAATAAAAATCAAAATAAATGAAATTAAAATTAAAATAATGCATGCATAGATTTAGAGTTCCTCTAAGGTTTCATGAACATGTTTAGACCTTAAAATATAGGTCCATTAGCCCAAAAGTCAAGTTTGCTTCAAATTGAATTTCATGCATTTTCTCAAAAATTGCCCAACTTGCACAAATCATATTTCACTCAATATTTATCATATGAAGGTGATCTTAGACTTTTTGGAAACCTCAAGATGTCTCCTACAATCTTCATGTTTGTAATGTTTTCATTTAAAGAATTTAACTTGATATAAATTGCTTTGACAAAAAGTGGATTTTTGTTGACTTTTAAAATGACCTGTAATATTTTTGGCTCATATCTCTCAAATGAAGCATTTTTGGCCTTGAGCTTAGAAAGGAAAAGTTGTATAGAATTGAATCTCTATCAAAATGGGCTTTGGTTGAAAATTTTCTGATGAAGTCTGTGAAAGTTATGCTTGGTCAAAGTTCATTTGACTGCTCCTAAAGAAAACCCTAATTTAGTAACTTTTGACTTTTGATGAATCTTGAGTTTTCTTGATGAGTCATGATCAACCCTTGATCAAATGATGAACGTGACTTAAAAATGTTGATGTTGACAAGAAATCTTTAAATTTGACTGACAATTGGTCAAAGTTGACTTTTTGTTCAATACAACTGATTTCCAATCATCTGACTAATTGACTGAGCAAACTTGTGTTGTAAGGCTTGAAATTTGGCATGAGGATACTTTGAGACATATGAGAAACCATGAAGTCCATTTGAGGCATCATAAACTTAATTTCCTTTGAGATAAGCAAAACCCTAGTAGTAGGTCAATTGCTTAGGAGGGGAGTCCATCTGATCAATCATTGATAAGTCTTAAGTACTTGAGAACCTTAGGAGTATGAGAAGATATCTTGAATCATATTGTCTTGAAAAATGGGAGAGAAAATTCTGGGGTACAACACCTTCCCCTCTTCAATCTTCTTAAACCTAAAGAGTTAGATTGGCATGCTCGTCATTCGGGATCTGAAGGTGGAAGAGGATTAAACACTTAAGTGCCCAGAAATATGCACTAACATGTGAACAAAGTAACATTGTTGGTTGATCATATTGCTTGAATGAGCTTAAAGATGCCATTCGGAGAGGTGATAGAGTGTCGTTGGAGATGGGCTTATAAATTCCATCCAAAGTAACTATTGATAAGAGTATCAAAATGAGTCTACGCCAGACTGTATCTGAAGAATGCTTTTCTGAAAATCTCTGAAGGAAAATGCTTTTTAGAATAAAGCCCTGAAGGAGATACTTTTCAGAATTTATTATCTGAAGGGGGTGTTTTCAGAATTCAGTCTCTGAAGGGGAATGATTTTCAGAATAAACATCTGAAGGAGAATGCTTTTTAGAATGAAGCCCTGAAGGATATGCTTTTCAGAATTCAGTCTTTGAAGGAGAATGATCGCCATAATTCAGTCTCTAGGGGGTGCTTTTCAGAATAAACCTCTTAAGGAGAACTCTTTTCATAACGAAGCCCAGAAGGAGATGCTTTTCAGAATAAACCTCTGAAGGAGAATGCTCGCCAAAATTCAGTCTCTGGAGAGAATTCTTTTAAGAATAAACTTCTGAACGAAATTCTTTTCAGAACTCAGTCTCTGAAGAGGAATGCTTTTCAAAATTCAGTCTCTAAAGGGGAATGCTTTTCAGAATAAACCTCTGAAGGAGAATGATTTTCAGAATAAAGCCCTAAAGGAGATGATGTTGTGATCTAAGTAATGTTTGATGATGAATGTTAATTGATGATATGATTATATATTATATGTGTGTTGGTAATGTGAGAGTGTGAGTACATATGTGAAGTGTGATGAATATGTGGAATCCTTGGTGATTCTTGTTGTAACTGCTATATTTATTCCGTATATACTTTATAATGATTCATGATTTCTCACGCTTTCTGCTTGGTAATGTTGTCTCTATATATGGGTAAATTGTAGGTAGTCAAGAATAGCTTGTAGAAGTTTGAGGATAGCTTGTAATTATCTATTTTTGATATTGTAGCATCGGGTGGGGAAACGCTTGAGTTGAAGTTTCAGTTATTTTGATAAACATATTTTTTTTGAGTTTTACTATGTTAGATTTATTTGATAATGACTTTTGATATTGACCAAAAGGTTTTGATATTGATGAACTAAATGAAGTTATTTTGAGACTATGATTTCGCTGTGAAGTTTGAAATGTTTGTTGATGTTACCAAATAAATGATCATTTAAAATGATTTGAAAGCCCGTGTTAAGGAGCAAGATGTTTTATATGATGTTTTTACGAAGATGTGACACCCTTGTGGGTGATATATGTTTGATTAATATTATACATTTTTGTGAATTTTTTGTTGGGTTTAGAAGGTTGTTACAAGTGTTGGTTTGTGATTGGTCAGAGAATTTAAATTTTGCTCCATCACGCGCAAATTCAACTTCACCTCCAACCTTCTACTTCGATTTTCCAGATCATGAACTTTGATTTTTAAGCTCAAACACCAAACGTGCAAGCTTATAATCCATTCATTGTTCATGTCTCTCTGCATCAGAACCATTGATTGGCTCTAACCAGAGAGAATTTTGCGTGAACTCAGAAAAATCTAGCTATTTCAAATTAAAATTAAATGGCTAATATGATGAATAAATCAAAGGTAAGTGGGGGCTTAACATCATAAGATCAAGACGAAGAGAGTGGTAATTTGTTTTCTCAGTGAAGTAAATCGAAACTACCTTTCCATTCGAAGCTTCAAGGTCTAAAAATGGAAAAATCGAACTGTTTCTTGAAAGGTATTTCAAACTTCTATAATGCTTCAAACAACTTCAAATATTGATGATGAAGGTTTTTGGGTTGTGTGATACGGTGGGAGAACTGACTTGAGGGTTTTGCATTTGATCGCAAATGTTGCGGTTAGCAAGAGTCGCCACTGACTTTTCTTTTATCCAAAAGGAAAGGTGAAAAAGTACAGGAAAGACCTTTGAGATTATTTCTTGAGTTCAGGGGTAGATTATGAAAAGGGAAGGTATTAGCAGCCTTTTCATCCATGGTTTTCCATGGGCTCTTAGTTAATTGCTAGATCACTTGCTTTGCTTGAAATTGTGCTTTATGTGGTTTTTGAAAGTATTTTGTAAAGAGGCCATTGTTTAGGCAACCTTTGTAATGATTCTCGTTCGTAAGAATGTATACAAAGATGTTTGATCTTTTGAAAATGTTTTCAATTTTGCAAGATGTTTGAAAGTGTATGTGATTGTTTTGAAAATAGCAAGGATGTTTGTTTTGAAATGGAGCAAGTAATTAGGAGCAATCTACCTACTCAAATGTCTTTCTTGTTCATTTTATTTTCCTTTGACATTGTTGTCTTACCATTGATTTGGTAAGCAACCCTATCTTTGGATGTAAACAGGACGGGCGTGGGTCGTCGTATAGCCATGATTAGCAATGTTGCAAGGTATCTTAGCATTCTTTTTGAGGGACTAAGATCATTTGTAAGGCAACTTAGATAGCGCCATCGAGGGACTATGATCTTGTATTTTGCTTATTTTGCTAAGATATCTCACATGCATAATATGGCCGTTTTTGTAAGGCAACAAAGTGGGTTTACCCTAAGGGGTGTATGTGTGAAAATTTGTTTATTTACATGCATTTATTTGTCTTTGATTAGGGTTTGCTATTTGGTTGGTTTTAATCTTCCCATACAAAACCCTAGTTACTAGCATTTGTATATAAAGCGATAAATTGCTGAATTTAAAGTTACTACGCTATTACAATACTTGTGGGAGGGGGTATACAAATTGTGAATGGGGATTGCAAGAATATAAACCTAATTAATCTATTACAACCAAATTGAAGTTGATATCAATGTACAAGGAAATGAATAAATATAAAGTATAAATGCAAATGCAAAAGAAACATGATTTTTGTTTGGATTTTTATGAAATGAGGTTTTAACCTAACCCTAATTAGAGAAAAAATAATTAACTAAAATTAATTAAATTAATTAAGAAAGAAATTAAATTTAAAAAAAAAAGTATTTTTAGGGTTTTTTATGAAAAAGGTTTTAAATTAATAAAATAATATGAAAATTGATTAATTAAAAAAACCTAAGTTCTAAATTAATTTTATTTACAAGAAAATAATGTAATATTTAAACCAAAACCTAAATATTAATTATTAAAAAATAGAAATTAATTTGGTAAAAGAAAATATTTTTTGCCTTTTTGTTTTATAAGAAAATAAAATAAATATGAATGCAAAAAAACAATAAACAAATATTTTTGGATTTTTGTTAATAATAATAAAAGTAATGTTAATAGTAATAATAAAAATAATAAAAGCAAATATGAAAGTAAAACAAAATATATAAAAAAAAGAATGAAATAAAGAAATAGGTCAGGGGGGTGCTGAAATAAAGCAGGGATTAGGAGTCAGCAAAAAAAAAACACAAGGCCTACTTATTGGAAGCCCAAGCGCCTAGTTGAACAAAAATGAGAAAAATGCTGAAAAATAATGGCAAAAGGTACCGCTGGGTATTGAACCCATGATCTTCCATACACACGCGCGTTACCTTTTCCACTGGGGTGGCTGTACATCCGTTAATACAAATGAAACAATAAATACATAAGGTAAAATGTCTCCATGACCTGTACTTCGTCTTCAACCTTCAGCCAGCCGGACCACCTGTATCTCATTCATTTCTCAACAAAAATGGAAGATGCAAACATGAAAGTTGTGCTATTTTTCCTCACGAATTTAACCATATAACTTATGTGAGCTAAAAGTCAAAGATGAAGATTAATTTTGCTGGCCCTAAATTGAAACCTAATTTTTTCAGAAAGTTCAAATATGAAATTCTCTACATACAATCAATATAAAAGAAAACTATGAGCATGGTCAGTTTTAGAGCAATGATATCTATATTTTATCTTCACAAATCAGAAACAAGTGATGCATGTATGAAGAGATGGAAGTTTGAAAACTTACCTCTTGCAGCTGGAGTCATGAATGGAGTTTGAGCAACTTTGGAGATGGCCTGATGATCTGTTTAGCTTGCCTGGACCTCCTTGAGTGTATTCCAACTCTTACTTTTCTTTGAAAGTCCCTGAATCTCCCTACTCAATTCAACCTACAAGCTTGATATTTGAAAATGGTGGATAGTGATGGGGGGTTACAGTCTTGAAATAGGGGCCTGGATCACTTGTGTATGATGTATGTAATATGTTTGAATGATTAAGAATCAAAACTCATGAGTGGAAATGGAGATTGAGAGTTTTTGCTCAAAACTGTCAAGTTGAGCATTCTTGTGCAACAAGGGTGTTTGTAGGAGTTTTAGGATGCTTTAAATCATGCCTTAGCTTGCAATAAACTTGTTAACATGTATGGAAAAGATTAGAGCATAAAATCACTCCAGGTTTCTGAGTTATAGGGTTATGGCTCTATAACTTGCTTTTGAAGAAAAGTGAAATGACAAATCTCAAGTATTGTACAAGCATGTTCTGAGATTTCTTAGGTCTTAGACACATTGCTTTTGGTTTATTGGAGTTATGTGTACAGAAAGAACAAGTTAGAAGCTCAAGACAAGTTGACTTTGTGATTAAAGCAACTTTTCAAGAATGGAATGGTAGCTTTCTTCCAAAAATGGCAAATTGGCTTGGACAATGCTTGGAACAATTGGATAATAGCTCAAAAGTAAGTGTAATCTTCTGATTATGGAGAGATCTTGAGGTTTAGAGGCCTGCAAAACAAGATTGTGCAGCATAGGTTTGAAATTGGATTTTTGTTCATCACAAAATGCCTTATACTTCAAGTGACAAAACACCAACTTCATCTCTTCGATTCTCCCTACTCAAGGATGATATCAAGGAGTTCTTGGATATTTTGGAAAGCTTGCAATGTGCTATACAACCTATATTTTAATTTCTTTTGAATATTCTCCTTGGAACTATGTGAAAATTGCCATGAAGTTAGGTCAAAAAATATGCCTAACTAGGGCAAAATTTCACTAAGTCTTTTTTAGTTCATGAGCATGTGTTCATAAAATTATAACTTGAGATCCAAGAACTTTTGAAAGAAGTTGTGTGAATAAAAGTTGTAGATTTCATGGACATATACAACTTTCATGTTGGAAGTTTCTCTTGAACCCTCTTGCATCATGGTGAAAATTTGGCTCAAAGTTATGAAAAAACATGAAATTTCCAACACTTAGAAAAATTTCTAAGTTTAGAAATTTTGACTTTTTAAAATGAAATCTTGACTTTTTGATTTCTTGATGAATAAGTTTCATATTTTGACATGTTTTGATGAATTATTATCTTTGGCACTTAATTTGACCAAAAAGTCAAAGTTTGACTTTTCAGTATACAGTTGACTTTTGATCAGTTGATCGCAAAATTCATCTGTCAATCCAATGGATTTGAAATATTTTGAATCATGTCATTAGGTAAAAATGATGAAATTGGACTCTTGAGATCATTCTTTAAACCAATTGACCATTTGCTTGGTCAAAAATCATAAATTGCCCTTTCCTAGTCAAAACCCTAATTTTGACCATTTAACCTTTTTAGAGATTTGATCAAATTTCTTGAGAAATTGTGGTCCAAACTTGATCAAATGATACGTATGAGTTTAAAATGTTGATTTGGATCAAAAATCATGAAGTTTGACTGTAAATTGGCCATAGTTGACTTTTTCCCCAATACAACTGATTTTTAGGTCAACTGATCAATTGACTGGGCAAAAATGTGATTCAAGACTTGAAACTTGACATGAGAAATCTTGAGAGTCCAAAATGATCCATGAAAGTCATATGAAGCATTGAAAGTTCAAAAATCCTTGTGCAATCTCAAACCCTAATTTTGGTCATCAGTGCATAAGGAGGTGTCTTGAGCTGATCAAACCCTAGTGCAGTTTTGAGCCCAAGGAGATCTTGTGAGAAAATTCTTGATAAGTGAGAGGGAAAATTTTGGGGTATAACAGCTGCCCCTGTCCAATCTTCTTAATCCTGAAGAGTTAGATAAGTGTGTCTTGTCATTCGTGACTCGAAGGTGTAAGATGATTGGACACTAGAGTGCCCAGAAATTTGCACTCGGTGATGTGATGGTTGAGGGAATGGGCTTAAAGATGCCATTTGGAGAGGTGATAGAAAGCTGTAGGAGATGGGCTTAAAGATGCCATCCAAAAATGATTGTTTGTATTGTAATTTGTAAGTTGAAAGAATGAGTATCATAATGGCTTCCTTGTCTAGAGCGTATCTGAACTATATCTGGGAGCTGATTTTGAATGATTATCAGAATTGCATCCGTGTCTTAAGTGTATCTGAACTGTATGTGAGAGTTGAATCTGAATTAGTATCAGAATTGCATTCGTGTCTGGAACGTATCTGAGCTGCATCTGAAAGTTGAATCTGAATGAGTATCAGAATGGCATTCGTGTTTGGAGCGTATCTGAATTGTATCTGAGAAGCTAAATCTGAATGAGTATCAGAATGGCATCCGTGTATGGAGCGTATTTGAACTGTATCTGAGTTGAATCTGAAGAAGTATCAGAATGGCATCCGTGTCTGGAGCGTATTTGAACTGTATCTGAGAAGTTGAATCTGAATGAGTATCAGAATGGCATCTGTGTCTGGAGCGTATCTGAACTGTATCTGAAGACTTTGAACATTGTTAATGGTAGCTGTTTGATTAATCTTATCCTGAAAAAGATAAAATGTTAGCTAATATGCAATGTTATGTTGTATGAAATGCATAGTATAATGCATTCACATTATCAATGTTTATGATATATCGATTCAATGTATGCGTATGTGAGCTAGTTTTCTGCACTGCTGTTGGATTGGGGAAAATAAATCCCTGACTGCTGCTGAGGATATGGAGTATAAGTCTTCATGTTGTGAAGTCTAAGTGTTGATGAATTTCTTCTTAGAGAAATAAACTCTGTTGTAAGGGAAATGTTGTATACTGCTTGTAAAATCCTATTAGGGAATCCTGAGAAATTTGACGACTTCTACTGGGGATCGATAACTGGAAGTTTTGTTCTGTTGGGGATTAAACTGCACACCGTGGGGGATTTTATGGAAATAACTTGGAGATATTTCCCTATCTCTTAAATCCATCAGTGATTGTCTTTATTTTGTTTATTTGTAAACAGTAATTATGTTCAAATGCATATGTTCAACAATGAATCATTGGACGTTTTATAAACAAAACACAAGCGTAAAGAAAAACAGATAGTTTTTTTCACTTTCAAAGGGATGTCTTTGTATTGACTTTGAGTAAGTATTTTTGTACAATGAGACAAACATTATAGTAAGAGAATGTTGTCGTAAAAATTGAAAATTTTAATTTAAAGAAAAGATAACTATGTGCAATAATCCCATGGGGTTCCCATTCTGCTATAGCCTTTGTATCTCTGAGCATCTTGTCTATTTGTTGCCTCGTCCTAAGATGATTGAATTGGTCATAAATGTCGAGTTTGCAAGTTGTTCGTAAGGTGATCCAACGGGACATAGTCATACGCTTAAATTCCCTAACTTTTGCCTAGACCGCCCTTTCGGGTTTTCAGTCCACCGGGATACCCTTTTTTGCCCAAGTTTCCCTTTCGGGTTTTCAACTTACCGGGTTATACAGATTTTTTTTTGTTTTATCCCTAATTTTTGCCTGAACCTTTTTGGTTCGCCGGGATTCCCTTGTTTTGTCTAGGTGCGTCAGCCTAGAGGGTTTCTTATGCGTAGTATCTTTTGACTATGTCTGCATTCGCAGGGTGCGGTAGGTCGTCGCCATCCATGGTAGTCAACATCATTGCTCCACTAGAGAATATATTTTTTATTACAAATGGTCCTTCGTACGTAGGGATCCATTTGCCCCTGGGATCACCTTGTGGTAGTATGATACGTTTGATTACTAGATCCCCAACTTGATACACTTGCCGTCTGACCTTTTTGTTGAAAGCCTTGATCATCCGTTTTTGATACATTTGACCATGGCAGACAGAAGTAAGTCTTTTCTAATCAATCAAGTTCAATTGATCAAGTCGAGTCTGGATCCAATCGTCTTCGTTCAGCCCTGCATCCTTCATAATCCTCAGAGAGGGGATCTAGACCTCGATAGGTAAGACAACCTCCATGCCATAAACCTGAGAATATGGTGTTGCCCCAGTTGATGTGTAAGATGTGGTACGATACCCGTGGAGAGCAAATGGTAGCATCTCATGCCAGTCTTTGTATGTGACTGTCATTTTCTGTATGATCTTTTTATTATTCTTATTTGCATCTTCGACAGGACCATTAATCTTCGGCCAGTAAGGGGAAGAATTGTGATGCTGGATCTTGAATTACTCGCACAAGGCGATGATTATAGTGTTGTTGAGATTTGTACCATTGTTAGTGATGATCCTCTCCGGGATACTGTATCAGCAAATGAGATTTTGCTTGATGAAACGGGAAACAACATTCTTGGTAACGGAAGCGAAAGAAGCTGCCTCCACCCACTTTGTAAAATAGTCAATGGCTACTAGGATGAAGCGGTGTCCATTGGAGGTCGTTGGCTTGATTTCCCCAATCATATCAATCCCCCACATAGCAAAGGGCCAAGGAGCCGTCAATACATTCAAAGGAACCGGAGGTATGTGCACTTTGTCAACATAGATCTGAAACTTGTGGCAGGTACAGGAGTGTTGATAGTAGTCTGCTTCCATGGTAGACCAGTAATAGCCTGCCCGTAGGATTTTCTTTGCCATCGTATGCCCACTGGAATGGGTGCCAAAAGTTCCTTCATGTAACTTGGCCATGATCCTTTCAGCTTCAACCTTGTCTACGCACCGAAGTAACATAGAGTCATGGTTGTGTTTGTAAAGAATTCCATTACTAAGGAAGAACTTAGAAAAGAATCTTCTTAAGAACTTCTTATCATTGACTGAAGCTCCTTCTGGATATACTTGAGCATCGAGATACCTCTTGACTTCGTGGAACCAAATTTGGTCCACTACTTCTTCAGTATTAATCTCGTGACAATGTGTTGGTTCATCCATTCGTTCAACGGTGATCTGGGGAGCCTCATTATCCCAATTAAGTTTAAACATAGACGACATCATGGCTAGTGCGTCTGCTAGCTGATTTTCTTCTCGCGGGAAATGCTCGAAGGTAATCTTCTAAAAATTTGGTAGAAATGTCAAAACATGTTCTTTATAAGGGATCAGGTTAGGGTGTTTGGTGTCCCATTCCCCTTTGATCTGACTGATAACCAAAGCTGAATCTCTGAATACATCCAAGGATTTGATCCCCAAGTCTATGGCAGCTCTGAGACCAAAGATGCATGCTTTGTATTCTGACATGTTGTTTGTACAATTGAAGAAGAGTCTTGCTGTAAAGGGAGTATGACACCCTTCTGGAGATATGAGTATATCACCGGTACCATTTCCAAGTGTGTTGGATGCCCCATCAAAGAACAGGGTCCATCGGGATCCTTGTTCAGGTCCGTCATATGGGCCAAATTCTTCATAGTTGTTTACCATCATGATGTCTTCATCTGGAAATTCGAACTTCATGGACTGGTAGTCTTCTATAGCTTGGTGAGCAAGGTGATCAGCTAGTACACTTCCCTTTATAGCTTTCTGGGTAGTATATTGTATGTCATATTCTGTCAGGATCATCTTCCATCTCACTATTCTACCAAAAAGAGAAGGCTTCTCGAAGATGTATTTTATCGGGTCCATTTTAGATATCAACAAAGTAGTATGAGTCAACATATACTGTCTTAGCCGGCGAGCAGCCCATGCCAGAGCGCAACAAGTTTTCTCGAGCAGTGAATATCTGGTTTCACAGTCGGTAAAATTTTTGCTCAGGTAATAAATAGCATGCTTTTTTCGGCCAGACAAATCATGCTGCCCCAATACACACCCCATTGAGTTTTCTAAAACAGTTAGATACATGATCAATGGTCTTCCCTCGACTGGTGGCATCAACACAGGAGGCTCTTGTAGGTATTATTTGATTTTGTCAAAATAAACTTGGCACTCGTCATTCCATCTGACTACTTGATCTTTCTTCAATAATTTGAAGATTGGTTCACAAGTAGCGGTCAGGTGAGAGATGAATCTGGCAACGTAGTTCAAACGCCCCAAGAATCCTCTGACTTCCTTCTCAGTATGAGGAGCAGTCATCTCTTGTATCGCTTTAACTTTGGCAGGATCGACCTCGATACCTTTGTTGCTGACGACAAATCCTAGGAGTTTATCGGACCGTACCCCAAATGTGCATTTGTTTGGATTCAACCTCAGCTTGTACTTCTTCGGTCTCTCAAACAGTTTTGTAAGTGATCAAGATGCTCTTCTTCTATTTAAGATTTGGCTATCATGTGGTCCACATAGACCTCTATTTCGTGATGTATCATGTCGTGAAATAGAGCTACCATGGCACGTTGATAGGTTGCCCCAGCATTCTTTAGTCCGAATGGCATCACCTTATAGCAGAAAGTGCCCCACTGCCTGACAAACGTTATTTTCTCCATGTCCTCAGGCGCCATTTTGATTTGGTTGTAACCTTAGAATCCTTCCATGAAGGAAAACACTTTGTGTTGTGCCGTATTATCAACTAGAATATCAATGTGGGGGAGTGGAAAATTATCCTTAGGGCTTTCCCTATTCAAATCTCTAGTCCACACACATTCACACTTTGCTGTCCTTTTTGGGCACAGGAACAACATTGGAAACCCATTGGGGATAAGAGGTAACAGCCAAAAATCCAGCATTGAATTTCTTCATGACTTCTTCTTTAATCTTTTCTGACATATCAGGCCTCATGCGGCGAACCTTTTTCTTTACTGGCGGACAATCCTCTCTTGTAGGTAGGTGATGTACCACAATGTTTGCATCAAGTCCTGGCATGTCTTCATACAACAAGGCAAAGACTTCGACATAATCGTGTAACAACTGAATCAGATGCTCCTTGATACTGGGTTCCAGATTGGCACCCACCTTGACCTCTTTTTTATCTTCTTCGGTACCTAGGTTGATTGTATCCATGGGTTCCTTGTGAGGCTGAATGGTTATCTCTTCTTGTTGTAGTAGTCTGACAAGTTCCCCTGGTACTTCACAATCTTCCTCGCATTCGTCTTTGGTTTGGTAGATTAAATTCCCAGAGTCACAAAAGGCCATAGCAGTATTGTTACCCATGGGATCCCGAATGGATGTATACCTGGATTGTGAGTGTGAGTGTGTGTAAGGGTAAAGCTATCCATGAAATAAATAAAAAACAATGAGCATAAAAGTTTGTATGTGAAAACGTCCATGATTCATTGATGTCATATGAAAGTGAGATAATAACCCTTACAAATGGACCATTGTGCCTTGGGTAAGACACAAGGTTTTAAGAGTGCGAATTGATTTAATATTACAGATCCAACAAAATGTAAAGACAGATTACTGTGGGATAAAAGTGATTGGGACAAAATCTCTAGCCTCCCAGTTGCTGAGTCCTCCACTGACAGTTGGGAATATCTAGTCCTCCAAGTCACAACTATCTTCATCATCTTCTACGGTGTTGACCTCGCGGTTGCTGATCTTCAGGGGTGGTCCTCCGGCACGAGTGTGGCGTACAACCTTTTGGGCACCTAAAGTGAAACCCAGGCTAAACTTGTCAGACTTATATGGGATATCTGGGAGTTGTCCCCAGATAGTGCACCCACCTTCTTCTACCAGTGCTTTGGCATCCTTTAGATATGGCATCCGGAGTGGAG
Organism: Vicia faba; assembly: GCA_948472305.1. NCBI lineage: Eukaryota > Viridiplantae > Streptophyta > Magnoliopsida > Fabales > Fabaceae > Vicia > Vicia faba. The sequence goes on along the minus strand of CATIWC010002954.1, from coordinate 152,016 downwards.
GCCTTGTGATCTTGGGAACAGCCTTGGTTACTGCCACATCTTGCGGGACCTCTTCTAAGTGTTTAAATGGAGTTTCAATAAATTCACCATCTAATTCCACATATCTGAAGGAATTGAGATGGCTGATCATATACTCTTCTTCTCCATGAACGGTGATAATCTTCCCTTGAATCGGATATTTCAGCATTTGGTGCAACGTAGAAGTGACAGCGCCAGCATTGTGAATCCATGGTCGGCCTAGCAAGCAGGAATATGAAGGACAGATATCCATTACATAAAAAATTGAATCAAAAGTTTGGGTTCCAACCTTTATGGGAATGTCTACCTCCCCATGTACCATCCTTTTCGAGTCGTCAAAAGCCCTTACTACTATGTTACTTGGCTTCAATGTCAATCCCTCATAGTCAATCCTATCAAGAGCTTTTTTAGGCAATACATTCAGAGATGAGCCAGTGTCCACCAAAACATAAGCCAGGGTTGTTCCCCTACATTCAACTGAGACATGCAATGCTTCGTTATGCTTCCTTCCTCTTGGCGTTAAATCAGCATCCAAAAAACCTAGACCATTATCTACAGTCAAGCTGGCTATGCAGTCTTGAAACTGATCGGCAGATGTCTCTTGGGGTACATGGGCAGTTTTCAGGAATTTTACCAAGGCTTTTGCATGCTCCTCGGAACATAGTAGTAATGCCAGCATGGAAATTTTAGAGGGAGTTTTCCCCAGTTGTTCAACTACAACATAGTCGCTTCTTTTTATGATCTTCAGAATTTCCTCCATCTCTTTTCGAGAGGTCTTAGGGATAGCCAATGATTGAGCCTTCATCCAGACAGGCTCAATCAGAATACTTTTACCTCGAGTCTCGGTTAACTCGGCAGTAGGAGTTTCAGTAGGAATGGTAATAGGGGTTGTAACAGCTTTGTTAGTTGGAGTATTAGTGGGGATGATTGTAGGACTGGGAATAGCCTTCGGGGGAGCAACAACAGGAATAATTACGGGTCCAGAAACTGCTTTTGAGGGAGCAATTTCTGGAGAGAATATCCTTCCGCTTCGGGTAATCTTGCTAGTTCCTGCAATATTACTGATGTCGGAGTTGACTTTCTCAGAACTCGAATCTTTGGCCGCTGGCCAATCCTGCTTGATACCGTGGTAGTAGATATCCCCTCCATAATTCCATGGTATGGTTTTGTCTGACGAATATGGGACTGGTCCAGGCATTGTGACTATTAAAGGGGTTGCTTTCGGAACTGATGTAATTCTAACAGGTCTTTTGGTGGAACCCCTGGAAGAATTGGCGGAAATGGTAATGATAGAGACATATTTAAAAGGAACAGGTGGAACAGAAGTCTTTTCAAATAAAATTTCTTTGTTATCTATTAGGCACTGAACTCCTGTTTTCAACAAAGGACAATTGGTCGGTGAGGACAAACAGAAATGACATCCTTCATCACAGCCCGAGAACACACCATCATTCAACAAGTTCACTTTAATAGTCATGAGTGAGGTCATAAGTTCATCAACTGAAGTAACAAACATTTCTTCTTCAATGGCATTGATATTATGGCCATGTTTAGGCATAGGGGCAGAAATGACATTTGGATTTTCGGGCATCGAATTCAATCTCTTTTGCTTAAATGAGGTCTTGTATTTTGTTATTTAGAGCCCAACAATTATTAGTGTCATGGTCGGGACTTTCAGAGTGATATGTGCAACGGGCATTGGGATGATAGTGAGGAGATGTTGTGTTAGGGTTCTTTGGAGCTTCTTTCAAGGTCACCAAATTGGATCTTAGTAGATGCGGTAATACTTGAGACGGGGTCATGTTAATTCTGGTGAATTGTCTGACTAGTCTTTCCATCCTCGGTTGATTGTTTCTTTGTTGATCAGGCGCATGCTTAGGAATCATAACAGCCCCCACCATTGGACGCAGTTCGACCATATCTTGATTTCTATGAGGATAAACGGAAACCACTTCTTTATTTCCGATAAATGGCTTCCTTATAGCAGCAGAGGATGTATCTTTCTGAATCTTTCCACTCTTTATACCGGCTTCTACCCTTTCTCCGGTCAATATTAGTTCAGTAAAACCTGTCGATGAACTTCCAATTAAATGATTGAAGAAGGGACCAGACAAGGTGCCCAAGAACATGTCTACCAACTCTCTCTCAGATAGAGGGGGTTGAACTCTTCCGGCTAAATCTCTCCATTTTTGCGCATAGTCCTTGAAACCTTCATTGGAAACCATGGCCATACTCTAGAGTTGAGTACGGGTAGGCGCAAGATCAGCATTGTATTGGTATTGTTTGTAGAAGGCTGCAGCAAGATCTTCCCAGTTATGAACATTGGATCTTTCTAACTGGTAAAACCAATCAAGTTGAGTTCCAGACAGGCTGTCTTGGAAAAAGTGTACCCATAAGTCTTTGTCAGCGGTATGGGGCTGAATTTTCCTCACATAGGACCGGAGATACATTTCAGGGCATGAGACTCTGTCATACTTGGCTAACACAGGTGCTTTGAATTTGGGAGGAATGATAATCCCCGACACTAAGCCCAATTAATCAAAGTCTAAGCCAGGCACTTTTTGGATTTCCATCGCACTCAACCGCTCTTCGATATGTTTATACTTGTCATCAGCTTGTAAAATCAAGCTTCACAAATGAGCTTTTGTTTTGATGAAGACAAACCATGGCTAACAAAGAAGGCAAAGATTTTTTGATCAAGCTCAAAGCATCTAAGGATAATATCTTCACTCAAGCTCTCATTAACTTTAAAGGTATAATAATATTATCTACTTTGATCTTAAGATATAGATGCTCAAAAATGAAAAAGAAATGTTTAAAAAATCATTACTCAAGTTTTTCAAGTTAAAATTTCATTTTTCTCTTGCATGCAATCGATTTACATTTTAGTGCAATCGATTGCACACTTCAAGCTTTCAGATCTTTTGTTTATGTTTCTCTGTACAATCGATTTACATTGCTTGTGCAATCGATTGCATACATAATTTTTCAAAATGTTTGCTTCTGTTTCTCAGTGCAATCGATTTACATTGCTAGTGCAATCGATTGCACTCACTTACTTTTTGCTACTGACTTTGCATGCAATCGATTTGCATTGGTAGTGCAATCAATTGCACTCTTAAAAGTTTTAAAAAAATAGCTGTTGAAACCTTGTGCAATCGATTTACACAAAGGGTGCAATCGATTTCATGCTGCACGATTTTGAAAAATAGAAGCTTTTTACATGCCTGTTCATTATGCCTTTTCATTGAAACTTTTCACTCAAACTTGGCATTTGTTCATGATACATTTTCAGAACATCATGATGTTTCAAAAGGGTGTTATGAACATATAAATATTCAATTTCAAAATCTATTTCAACACCTCTTCCATAAATATTTTCTGAATTTTCAAAATACAAACTCAAGCATTCCTTCATCTTCATGCATAAGTTTTCTGCACATTTTCATACATTAACAAACAGAAAACTTTGAGCAAATATATCTTGAGTCATTGTACAATAATATTATTGGAAGAGAAGATCATACATTGTTAAATCACTCTAAGTGGGCATTATGTATGGGTAAAGAAAGGCACTAATTATGAAGGACCCAGAGCAACTTGGGTACCTAACAAAACCTAATTTGTTTTGCAGGTATGCTTGAAGACCACATGTAATCTTTGGTATCTTGATAGTGGTTGTTCAAAGCATATGACAGGAGATATAAACCAATTTTCACATTTAGCGCTAAATGCCAAGGGTTTTGTCACTTATGGAGACAATAATAAGGGAAGAATCCTAGGCAAAGGCAAAATTGGTGCTCCACCTTTCACATCCATTGAAGATGTTCTTTATGTTGAAGGACTAAAGCACAATCTTCTAAGTATTAGACAACTTTGTGATAAAGGCTTCAAAATCAAGTTCACCAAGGGTGAATGTTTGATAGAAGACGAAGTCACTCATGAGGTTATACTTAAAGGTAAAAGAATTAATAATATATTCATGATTTCCCTTGATGATCCATCTTTGAAGGTTAAATGTCTCATGGCGAACAATGATGATTCATGGCTTTGGCACAAAAGAATTGCTCATATTCATATGGAACAATTGAATAAATTAATCAAGCATGATCTTATAATTGGTTTGCCTAAGAGAAATTTTGTCAAAGATAGACTATGCGATGCTTGTCAAAAAGGGAAACAAACTAGATCAACTTTCAAATCTAAGAATGTGGTGTCCACTACAAGGCCACTACAATTTTTACATATGGACTTATTTGGTCCATCAAGAGCAAGGAGTTTCGGAGGTAATGTGTATGCTTTGGTTATTGTTGACGATTTCTCTAGATATACTTGGACATTCTTTTTAGTGCAGAAAAGTGATGCATTCAAGGCGTTCAAGAAGTATGCTAAACAAATTCAGAATGAGAAGTCTCTAACAATTGCCTCAATAATGAGTGACCATGGCGGAGAATTCCAAAATGCTCTATTTGAAGAATTTTATGGAGAACATGGAATATCTCATAACTTCTCAGCACCAAGGACTCCTCAACAAAATGGAGTGGTTGAAAGAAAGAATAGGTCTCTTGTGGAACTTGCCAGAATAATGCTTAGCGACTCAAATCTTCCAAAATACTTTTGGGCGTATGCGGTGAGCACGGCATATTTTGTTAGCAATAGAGTTAACGTTAGACCAATCTTAAAGAAAACTCCATATGAACTCTTCAAAGGGAGAAAACCAAACATTGCTTTCTTTCATATGTTCGGTTGCAAATGCTTTGTCCTAAACAATGACAAAGATAATCTTGGTAAGTTTGATGAGAAATCCGACGAAGGTATTTTTCTTGGTTACTCACTCTCTAGTAAAGCATATAGAATATACAAAAAAAAGAACTTTGACTATTGAAGAATCTATGCATGTTTCTTTTGATGAAACTAACCCCTCCAAGGAGGATAATATTGTGTGATAATGATGATGAAATTTTAGAAGGTCCTCAAGAAAATTCTTCCACGGATCAACCCATTCAACTCAAAGAATCACCTCAACAAGAATCGAGTCTCAATGATCTACCAAAAGAATGGAGAACTCATAGAGATCATCCTATTGATAAAGTAATTGGTGATATAAGTCAAGGTGTGTCTACAAGATCAAATCTCAAGGATGCTTGCCTAAACATGGCGTTTGTCTCTCAAATTGAACCTTCCAAAGTTGATGAAGCCTTAGGCGATGACTAATGGATTATAGATATGCAAGAAGAATTGAATCAATTTGAAATGAATCAAGTTTGGGACCTCGTCCCTAGGCCAAACAACAAACACATTATTGGAACAAGATGGGTGTTCAAAAACAAACTTGACGAGAATGGAATAATTGTTCGCAACAAAGCAAGATTGGTAGCACAAGGCTATAATCAATAAGAAGGAATAGAATTTGAAGAAACTTTTGCTCCAGTTGCAAGGTTAGAAGCAATTCGTCTCTTACTTGCCTATGCTTGTTCATTAAATTTTCAGCTTTTCCAAATGGATTTCAAAAGCGCATTCCTGAATGGATATATCCCTGAAGAAATATACGTTAAGCAACCCCCGGGGTTCGAAGACTTCAAGAATCCATCTCATGTATTTAAATTAAGAAAAGCTCTCTATGGACTGAAACAAGTACCAAGGGCATGGTATGATCGTTTAAGCAACTTCTTATGCGAAACAGGTTTCAAAAAAGGCAAAGTTGACAAGACTCTATTTATCAAGAAAATCAAAGACGACACTTTGCTAGCACAAGTCTATATTGATGACATCATCTTCGGTTCTTCAAATCAAGAAATGTGTGAAGAATTCTCATCAATGATGCAAGGATAATTTGAAATGTCCATGATGGGTAAAATGAACTATTTTCTTGGACTTCAAATCAAACAACTAAAAGATGGCATCTTCATCAACCAATCCAAATATTGCAAGGAACTCTTGAAAAGGTTTGACATGGATAACTATAAGGAAATGTATACACCAATGGGTTCTGGTTCTTATGTTGATCAAGATGAATTAGGTGTTTCCATCGACATCACCAAAAATCGAGGTATGATTGGCTCCTTATTATATTTAACGGCAAGTTGTCCTGACATAATGTTTAGTGTTTGTCTATGTGCCCGCTTTCAAGCTAACCCAAAGGAATCTCATCTCACGGCGGTAAAGAGGATCATGAAGTATCTCAAAGGGACAACAAATGTCGGATTGTGGTATCCTAAAGGTAGTGTCTGCAACTTAATTGGTTATTTTGACGCGGATTATGCAGGGTATAAAACGGATAGAAAGAGCACAAGTGGTACTTGTCACATTCTTGGTAATGCATTAATATCATGTGTTGCTCTAAGCACGGCCGAAGCTGAATATATAGCAGCGGGTAGTAGTTGCGCTCAAATTTTGTGGCTAAAACAACAACTTCGTGACTACGGACTTGATCTAGGGTGCATTCCTCTAAGATGCGACAACACCAGTGCAATTAACATTACAAAGAATCCCGTCATGCATTCAAGAACTAAACATATAGACATTCGACATCATTTCCTCTATGATCATGTTCTTCAAGGAGATGTCGAGGTAACCTTTGTAGATACTCATAATCAGCTTGCCGATATCTTCACCAAACCTTTGGCAAAAGAACCTTTCTACAAAATTTGTCGAGAGCTCGACATACTTGACGAACGCGACTTATAAGGTGCATTCTACCCTTGATATAAGTCTTATATATGCTTTATACTTGATATATGATAATCTATGCTATATGGTATTTAATTTTTTAAGAAAAATTTGGTTTTGGACATTTTTTGTTGATGCAAATCGATTGCACAAAGAGTGTCAATCGATTGCTTACTGAGTATTTTCAATTCTATCCATTATGTTTGTGTGCAAATCTATTGCACCTTCAATGCTAATCGATTTCACTCTGTGCGTTTATATTTTATTTTGATTCTATTTGTATGCAAATCGATTGCACCTGGTATGTCAATCGATTGCACATACTGCAACTTGCTTTTATGACAGAAAAATTATGCTGGTCAGAATTCCTCTCTCATATTCCCAAGCCAAATCTACTTTATTACAAATCACTCATTCCCTACCTATCCAAATCATTTCCAAATCTCAGCTCATAAACACCTTTCTCTCTCACAAAACCTAAAAACCCCAAAACCCTAAAATCTCCATATCCATGGCTTCAAGACAAAAGAGAAAGGCTTCAGTTTCAGAAAAAGGGAAGAAGAAGGTTGATTCAACATCCAATCCACTGCTTTCAACTCTCACCAAAGATCAAGAAGCCAGGTTTATCCAAGACTTTCAAAGGAAAATAGTATCCAACCCCAAATATGGTATACTATCCTCCTTTCCTGAAGAATGCTTTTCCTTTCAAAATGATCTAGCTGCTTATGGTCTAGAACCCTTAATTTATTCGTTCGGTCCATATTACCCGGATTTGGTAAGAATGTTTTTCAGCAATCTAACACCCCACAAAGGCAAATTGGTCACATATGTGTTGGGCACTCGTATCTCTCTAACTCCTCAGGTTGTTGGTGAGATGCTTCATATTCCTTTCACTGGAAGTTCCATATATGATCCTGAAAACGAGATATGGGATGACTACCGGAAAAAGGAGTTCTTTTACAGCATTGGGCGATTAAGTGAAGCTGAATTTCGCGCCAAACGGATTCGTGGTCTTGGCGGAGTAATTCCATCCAGAGACTCCTGGAGTGCAGGTAACCTCCATATAGACGATCGCTTATATCATTATTTTCTGGTCTATATTATGTTTCCAAGAGCTGGAAACCATTGCACTATTACCGACTTGGAAATGCAGCTAATTTATGCAAGAAAGAAAGGGGTAAGTGTAAAATGGGCAAGGCTTATCATGGTGCATATGATGAGAGTGGATGCAAAATCTAAATTCCTTCCATATGCTTATTTTGTCACTTTAATTATGGAGGAATTTGGTGTGGATTTTGCTGGTTTTGAAAAGGTGAATATGGATCCTAATCTAAACAAAATTTCCATTAAGAATGTTGACTCCAGAATGGGCGTGCATTACAATCCGGAGACAAAGACCATCACCTACATTGGTGAAGATGTTGTTAGCGATGAAGGAAATGACCAAGAAGTCGAAGGCGGTGAAGATGTGCCTCCTCCTCCTACTGCTTCCTATAGTCTAAGAAATCAAGAGCTTATGGACTACATGTCTCAACAGTTTTCTTCCATGAACACCAACATCAACAATCAATGGAGTGCGATCAATGACTCCACTACAACCCGGATTAATGACTTCCGAACGGATGTGAATCAACAATTTTCGTACCTGTACTCTCAGCTTCATATTCCACCATACGATCCAAATAATCCAGCTGCACCTCCTCAACATTATACAGAACCCCCACTTCAACAAAAATTCCTAAATCAAGGCTCAAGATCATATAACCATCTAGATATACATCACCCTTAATGTTCTGGCTAATTGTTTTTCTGTTATGTTCTTGTCTTGCTATTTCAATGTCTTGTTTGTTCAAATTTCTGTATAATCCTTAAAAATTTTGTGTTACAGTTTTAAATTCTAAATTTTCTCAATATATTGCTCTATTATTATTTTCTTTAGGCATCTTTCCCTTCTTTTTGATAATGCAAAAGGGGGAGAAAGATGTGTGGTACTTTATGCTTGTATTTTCTGTGTCTTAATTTTAAGGTACTCTCCAATCAAGATGAAGAAACGCATAGGATTCCAACCCTCTCCTACATAGGGGAAGTTTTGCATCTTAGGGGGAGAAGCTCTTCCAGAAAGTACATCGCATAAAGCAAGATTGTTTGTCATCATCATAAAGGGGGAGAATATAAAATCAAGCTTCACAAATGAGCTTTTGTTTTGATGAAGACAAACCATGGCTAACAAAGAAGGCAAAGATTTTTTGATCAAGCTCAAAGCATCTAAGGATAATATCTTCACTCAAGCTCTCATCAACTTTAAAGGTATAACAATATTATCTACTTTGATCTTAAGATATAGATGCTCAAAAATGAAAAAGAAATGTTTAAAAAATCATTATTCAAGTTTTTCAAGTTAAAATTTCATTTTTCTCTTGCATGCAATCGATTTACATTTTAGTGCAATCGATTGCACACTTCAAGCTTTCAGATCTTTTGCTTCTGTTTCTCTGTGCAATCGATTTACATTTCTTGTGCAATCGATTGCATACTTAATTTTTCAAAACGTTTGCTTTTGTTTCTCAGTGCAATCTATTTACATTGCTAGTGCAATCGATTGCACTCACTTACTTTTTGCTACTGACTTTGCATGCAATCGATTTGCATTGATAGTGCAATCGATTGCACTCTTAAAAGTTTTGAAAAAATAGCTATTGAAACCTTGTGCAATCAATTTACACAAAGGGTGCAATCGATTGCATGCTGCACGATTTTGAAAAACAAAAGCTTTTTACATGCCTGTTCATCATGCCTTTTCATTGAAACTTTTCACTCAAACTTGGCATTTGTTCATGATACATTTTCAGAACTTCATTATGTTTCAAAAGGGTGTTATGAACATATAAATATTCAATTTCAAAATCTATTTCAACACCTCTTCCATAAATATTTTCTGAATTTTCAAAATACAAACTCAAGCATTCCTTCATCTTCATGCATAAGTTTTCTGCATATTTTCATACATTAACAAACAGAAAACTTTGAGCAAATATATCTTGAGTCATTGTACAATAATATTATTGGAAGAGAAGATCATAAATTGTTAAATCACTCTAAGTGATCAATATTACTATACTCACTCAAACTCAAAAATTGATATTTACTTACTTATTTTTCCAGGATTGTTGGAAATAAGTTTAAGTGTTTTTTGAAATCTTGTCTTTCCAAAGTTGTTGGATACAAGTGTAGTTACATTGAGAGGATTGTTCTCATAGGTAACTTAGTGAAAATCCAAGAGGATTGTTCTTGGTCCAAGAGGATTGTTCTTGGTTGTTTGGTAGTTCTTTGTTTAAGTTTGCCACAATAAGGAAATCTCTTTCATGTTGTAAGGGGATTGGAGTACTCTCGAACTGTGAGGGGAACCAGGATATATCGCTCGTGTCTCTTTATTTTTATGCATTTTTAAGCTTTCCTAAACTCACTTTTAACCAGGAAAAATAAGAACCATCATCACTAAAAACCAGAATTTTTAAAGTACCTAATTCACCCCCCCCCCCCTCTTAGGCGCACTTCGTACTTACACAGCTGGAGGGTATTGTTCTTCATAATAGTATTATTCCTCTTCCTCTTCCGATTATGATGGGACAATTGTTTCCTTACCTTTCCCATCTTGATTGTCTCTCTCACCGGATGTCGTTGCAAAGTCTAAGGTCCTTCTTGTCTGCCCATGAAATCTTCTTCCCATGTTTAGGACTCCGGTTACCTTCTTTGTCTTCTTTTTCTTCTCCTCATCCAGCAAAGTCTTCAACTCTTCTTGTCCTTTGGCTAGGGTCAAGAGCAACTGTTGAAACTGTGTATTCTGAGCTTGGAGGTCTTTCACTGTTTGCTCGAGATCCATCTTACTGAAATAAACAGTAAAGAGATGAGGAGACTTGTTGCAAAAGACCTGCTTATGTTATGATGAATCGTATATGCATATGTAATGATTTCAAGGATTTCAACGATTCAAATTTTTTTTAGACAAAAAGGAAACACACGTTATATTAATAAGTTAAAGCTTGAGTACATCAATGCCTCTTGGGTTTATAAGGAAATACAAAAGCTCTAAGATAAAAAGGTAGTTCGCATCCTCTTTGGTGCGATGTAGGCATTCAGAGTCTTCTCCTCATGAACTAGTCTAGAGAGTTCCAAAACCTTCTTCTCGCTTGAGTAGAATTGGGCTTCGAAAGTATCTCGCTCTCCCTTGAGTTGTATTCAATCCCTTTGTAGGTCTTCAAGAGAGGTAGGCATGTCAGGATGTAGGATAGTGTATGGAACATCTCCTTCCATGACAAGCTCAATAATTACCGGGAGAATGGAGGGGTAAGGCATCATAAGACTTTGAGCACGAGTTCGTACCCATTTGAGGTAAGGCTCAAGAGGGATGGAATTATTGTGCCCCAAAGTCTTGATATCCACCTTGTTTAACATCCTCCAAGCTCGGATAAATCTCTGGGGAAGACCTTGATCTTTGTTGTCGTAGTCGAATATCAAACCTTGAATCAGCATCTCGTGTGGGCCATCCCTTCGGGCGTAACCAAATTGTCTTAAGGCTAAGCAGGGGTTGTAGTTGATACCTCCCCTAATGCCAATTAAAGGGACATTAGGGAATTCTCCACAACGGTCGACAATGATAACATTCTCTTTGGATCGGGAGCATAAATGAATGTCCGAATGTTTGAGCGTCATCAACCTTTGTGACCACCTTGAACCTTGCTCATTTTTTAATACAGATTGGGGAAGATGCAAAATAAACCATCTTGCCAAGAGAGGAGTGCAACAAATAAGGACAACTCTTTTCCTCATTGTGCGAGTGTGAAAATAGTGTAGGATATCTCCTAGCAATGTAGGCACCGGGTTGCGGGATATGAAGATTTTGACGGTGTTGACATCTATGAGTTAGTCAGTATTTGGAAAAAAAACCATCATATAGATGAGGAGAGCCACAATTTCCTCAAATGCTTGCAATTCTAAGGAGTTCCAACAGCTTTGGGCTTTCTCGAACAAGAACTTTGCTAAGAAACCTTTGACACCACTCCTTGTTTCCCAATGAGTTGTGATATCAGATGAGTGCAAGTGTAGAGCTTGAGCAATCTCTTCTGGCTTTGGGTCTCTTTTCATACCATTGAAAGGTGGTTGATTTAGAATGGGAATCCTCAAGAGTTGGGAGAATTCTTCCAAAGTAGGCACAAGTTGATAGTCGGGAAATGTGAAGTAATGGTGTAAAGGATCAAAGAACTGAAAAAGCACCTTCATCATGTCCTCATCTGTGTTGGAGGTGACTAAGTTGAGTAGGCGACCATGTCTCTCGGTAAATGGAGAGTTTTCAGGAATCCTTGAAGCTAGCTCCTTGAGTTGTGGAGGGATCCTTACAATATTGACTTGAATAGTTTTCCTGCGAAGTGAATCCATATCCTACAAAACAAGAACAAAGATGAATCCCAAAATCCTTGAAATGGTTAGTAGATGTATATGATTTTCATGATGTTCATGATGTTATGTACAAGTATGCATATACAAACAAAATAAACAAATGCTTAGGTTTTAGGCTTGCATGGATTTTTATAGGTAAGTACCCTCTTGAAGTTTAGTTGGCTTAAACCTATCCTAGTAATAGTAATCGGGTTCTAAGGAGCTCAATATCACTGGTTTATTTCCTTGGTCATTGTTTCAGCACAAGCCTCTTTAATGGCGATCGAAATATCCCAAGAAACCAAACCTCAATGAGTGTAGTATCGAGTATCTACCAACTTCGGACTGCACCAAAGCCGGTCATCTCACTACATCCTAAAGGTCAAGTTGGTCAAGTAAAGGTTCTAAAAGTTCATTAGCGCTTCATGACATCACTCAGCGGCCCCGTATTCTCTTTGATTAACTCAAAGGCTACTGGTACCCACAAATATGTCGCACTAACGTAGCTATTGCTTAGACCATGTCGGCATACCCCGCACAGTTTCCATAACGTATTGCTACTTACCTATAATGTATCCCAAACCCGGGTAGAGGATTCAAACCCAAACAAAGAACCATAATGTAAAGCATACAAATCAAACAATGAAAGCAAATAAATGTGATCTAACCATAAGGTAACCCCACTTTTAGAATTTTCCCCAACAGAGTCGCCAATTCTGTGATATGGTGGGAGAACTGACTTGAGGGTTTTGCATTTGATCGCAAATGTTGCGGTTAGCAAGACTCGCCACCGACTTTTCTTTTATCCAAAAGGAAAGGTGAAAAAGCACAGGAAATACCTTTGAGATTATTTCTTGAGTTCGGAGGGTAGATTATGAAAAGGGAAGGTATTAGCACCCTTTTCATCCATGGTTTTCCATGGGCTCTTAGTTACTTTCTAGATCACTTGCTTTGTTTGAAATTGTTCTTTGTGTGGTTTTTGAAAGTATTTTGTAAAGAGGCCATTGTTTAGGCAATCTTTGTAATGATTCTCGTTCGTAAGAATGTATTCAAAGATGTTTGATCTTTTGAAAATGTTTTCAATTTTGCAAGATGTTTGAAAGTGTATTTGATTGTTTTGAAAATAGAAAGGATGTTTGTTTTGAAATGGAGAAAGTAATTAGGAGTAATATACCTACTCAAATGTCTTTCTTGTTCATTTTCTTTTCCTTTGACATTATTGTCTTACCATTGATTTGGTAAGCAACCCTATCTTTGGATGTAAACGGGATGGGCGTGGATCATCGTACAGCCATGATTAGCAATGTTACAAGGTATCTTAGCATTCTTTTTGAGGGACTAAGATCATTTGTAAGGCAACTTAGATAGCGGCATCGAGGGACTATGATCTTGTATTTTGCTTATTTTGCTAAGATATCTCACATGCGTAATATGGATGTTTTTGTAAGGCAACAAAGTGGGTTTACCCTAAGGGGTGTATGTGTGAAAATGTGTTAATTTACATGTATTGATTTGTCTTTGATTAGGTTTTGATATTTGGTTGGTTTTAATCTTCCCATATAAATCCCTAGTTACTAGCATTTGTATATAAAGCGATAAATTGCGGAATTTAAAGTTACTACGCTTTTACAATACTTGCGGGAGCGGGGTATACAAATTGTGAATGGGGATTGCAAGAATATAAACCCAATTAATCTATTACAACCAAATTGAATTTGATATCAATGTACAAGGAAATGAATAAATATAAAGTATAAATGCAAATGGAAAAGAAACATGATTTTTTTTGGGTTTTTATGAAATGAGGTTTTAACCTAACCCTAATTAGAGAAAAAATAATTAACTAAAATTAATTAAGAAAGAAATTAAATTTTTTTAAAAAAAAGTATTTTTAGGGTTTTTTTATGAAAAAGGTTTTAAATTAATAAAATAATATGGAAATTTATTAATTAAAAAAACCTAATTTCTAAATTAATTTAATTTACAAGAAAATAATGTAATATTTAAACCTAAACCTAAATATTAATTATTAAAAAAATAAATTAATTTGTTAAAAGAAAATGTTTTTGGCCTTTTTGTTTTATAAGAAAATAAAATAAATATGAATGCTAAAAAATAATAAAATAAATATTTTTGGATTTTTTGTTAATAATAATAAAAGTAATGTTAATAGTAATAATAATAATAAAAGAAAATATGAAAGTAAAATAAAATATATATAGAAAAAGAATGAAATAAAGAAATAATGGGTTAGGGGGTGCTGAAGTAAAGCAGGGATTAGGAGTCAGCAAAAGAAAAAACACAAGGCCCACTTATTGGAAGCCCAAGCGCCTAGTTGAACAAAAATGAGAAAAATGCTGAAAAATAATGGCAAAAGGTAGCGCTGGGTATTGAACCCATGACCTTCCATACACACGCGTATTACCCTTTCCACTGGGGTGGCTGTACATCCGTTAATACAAATGAAACAATAAATACATAAGGTAAAACGTCTTCATGACCTGTACTTCATCTTCAACCTTCAGCCAGCAAGACCACCTGTATCTCATTCATTTCTCAACAAAAATGGAAGATGCAAACATGAAAGTTGTGCTATTTTTCCTCACGAATCTAACCATATAACTTATGTAAGCTAAAAGTCAAAGATGAAGATTAATTTTGCTGGCCCTAAATTGAAAACTAATTTTTTCAGAAAGTTCAAATCTGAAATTCTCTACATACAATCAATATAAAAGAAAACTATGAGCATGGTCAGTTTTAGAGCAATGATATCTATGTTTTATCTTCATAAATCAGAAACAAGTGATGCCTGTATGAAGAGATGGAAGTTTGAAAACTTACCTCTTGCAGCTGGAGTTTGAGAAACTTTGGAGATGGCCTGATGATCTGTTTAGCTTGCCTGGACCTCCATGAGTGTATTCCAACTCTTACATTGCTTTGAAAGTCCCTAAATCTCCCTAATCAAGTCAAACTGCAAGCTTGATATTTGAAAATTGTGGATAGTGATGGGGGGGGTTACAGTCTTGAATCAGGGTCTTGGATCACTTTTGTATGATGTATGTAATGTGTTTGAATGATTAAGAATCAAAATGCACGAGTGGAAATGGAGATGGAGAGTTTTTGCTCAAAACTCTCAAGTTTAGAATTCTTGTGCAGCAAGGGTGTTTGGGGGAGTTTTAGGATTCTTGAAATCGTGCCTTAGCTTGCAATAAACTTGTTAATATGTAGGGAAAATATTATAGCACAAAATCACTCCAGGTTTCTGAGTTATAGGGTTATGGCTCTATAATTTGCTTTTGAAGAAAAGTGAAATGACAAATCTCAAGTATT
This sequence comes from Vicia faba, assembly GCA_948472305.1. Classification (NCBI taxonomy): domain Eukaryota; kingdom Viridiplantae; phylum Streptophyta; class Magnoliopsida; order Fabales; family Fabaceae; genus Vicia; species Vicia faba. Next base: position 136,566 of record CATIWC010002954.1, on the reverse strand, counting down.
GTACAAGCATGTTCTGAGCTTTCTTAGGTTTTAGACACATTGCTTTTGGTTTATAGGAGTTATGTGTGCAAAAAGAACAAGTTAGAAGCTAAAGACAAGTTGACTTTGTGATTAAAGAAACTTTTCAAGAATGGAATGGTAGCTTTCTTCCAAAAATGGCAAATTGGCTTGGACAATGCTTGGAACAATTGGATAATAGCTCAAAAGTAAGTGTAATCTTCTGATTATGGAGAGATCTTGAGGTTTAGAGGCCTGCAAAACAAGATTGTGCAGCATAGGTTTGAAATTGGATTTTTGTTCATCACAAAATGCCTTATACTTCAAGTGACAAAACACCAACTTCATCTCTTCGATTCTCCCTACTCAAGGATGATATCAAGGAGTTCTTGGATATTTTGGAAAGCTTGCAATGTGCTATACAACCTATATTTTAATTTCTTTTGAATATTCTCCTTGGAACTATGTGAAAATTGCCATGAAGTTAGGTCAAAAAATATGCCTAACTAGGGCAAAATTTCACTAAGTCTTTTTTAGTTCATGAGCATGTGTTCATAAAATTATAACTTGAGATCCAAGAACTTTTGAAAGAAGTTGTGTGAATAAAAGTTGTAGATTTCATGGACATATACAACTTTCATGTTGGAAGTTTCTCTTGAACCCTCTTGCATCATGGTGAAAATTTGGCTCAAAGTTATGAAAAAACATGAAATTTCCAACACTTAGAAAAATTTCTAAGTTTAGAAATTTTGACTTTTTAAAATGAAATCTTGACTTTTTGATTTCTTGATGAATAAGTTTCATATTTTGACATGTTTTGATGAATTATTATCTTTGGCACTTAAATTTGACCAAAAAGTCAAAGTTTGACTTTTCAGTATACAGTTGACTTTTGATCAGTTGATCGCAAAATTCATCTGTCAATCCAATGGATTTGAAATATTTTGAATCATGTCATTAGGTAAAAATGATGAAATTGGACTCTTGAGATCATTCTTTAAACCAATTGACCATTTGCTTGGTCAAAAATCATAAATTGCCCTTTCCTAGTCAAAACCCTAATTTTGACCATTTTACCTTTTTAGAGATTTGATCAAATTTCTTGAGAAATTGTGGTCCAAACTTGATCAAATGATACGTATGAGTTTAAAATGTTGATTTGGATCAAAAATCATGAAGTTTGACTGTAAATTGGCCATAGTTGACTTTTTCCCCAATACAACTGATTTTTAGGTCAACTGATCAATTGACTGGGCAAAAATGTGATTCAAGACTTGAAACTTGACCTGAGCAATCTTGAGAGTCCAAAATGATCCATGAAAGTAATATGAAGCATTGAAAGTTCAAAAATCCTTGTGCAATCTCAAACCCTAATTTTGGTCATCAGTGCATAAGGAGGTGTCTTGAGTTGATCAAACCCTAGTGCAGTTTTGAGCCCAAGGAGATCTTGTGAGAAAATTATTGATAAGTGAGAGGGAAAATTTTGGGGTACAACAGGTTGAGATTTGGGATTTAAACTAAATAAAATTCAAGTTAGGGTGTCTGGTTTTTGAAGGTTTTTGGGGGTGAAAATGGCAAAAATTTTGTGGCTCTCCAAGCTTGATTCTAAAAGTAGAACGATGGTCTATTTATAGGTAAGAAAATGTTGTCAAGGTACGTGTGAAATCAGATCCCAAACGTGTGAACCAAGTGTGAAATTATTGATTTGCAACCGTGTGAAGTTAAGTGATGAAATGCGGACTTTGTCACCAAAGTAGATTGTTTTGCACTCCACATGATGTGTTTTGCAAGGAAAAACACATTTGCACATGTATTGGTGGTCCTAAGTGAAGTTTAGGTCATTTATAATTACATGTCATACACAAGAATTTAGAGCTTAGGGCACCATGTTCAGGTTGAGGCCAAATGAAATCCACTCGTGCGTTTTGCAAATTTCTTTATGCAAAATGTTCTCTTCATGGAAAAGAATCAAATGCAAAAAGAACTAACTCAAAAGGATGCTTGAGACTAAAATGGCATAGTTGCAAAGTTGAGGTCATGGCATTGAATTAGAATTCTGGCATTAGGTCAAGCATGTTATGAACCAACTTTTGTGCACATGTGGCCTTTAAGAAAATTCAAAAAATTGATGGACTTAAGAGCATAGTTGATGTTTGACTTCTGAAGCAAAGTTGTAGAGGACATTAAATGTGACATTTGTCTCAAAGTAGAATCCAAAAATGTTGAGAATTTAAAAATTCACAGTCCTTGGACCAAGTGACATGCCATTCCTGATTTTAGGTCAACCAACCATGTGCCAACTTCTGATTTTTGATATTTCCATGCATCCAAAGGCCGAATGATAAATATTTGAGTACCAAATGAGGGAAGCTTGAATGTCCCTTGAGAAATCTTGAGAATTTATTGAGAAATAGATGAAGATGGCATGGAAATAAACACATAAACCATTCATGAATCATCGTTGAAAACATGCACCAAACTTGGACTTCTCTTGATCAAATTATTTTGAATGAAGCTTGACATGAATATGACCTAATATTATAGGTCATACCTTGAAGGAAAAGCACTTGAGAACCACTTGTTAATCAAACTTTGCCTTTGGACATCAAAACCCTAATTTAGAAACCAAAATTGATCCATTTATTGCAAGTCCTACCTTGTACAATAAGAAAATAAAACAACACATATTTTTTGCATTTTGAATAAGGTTAGTAAAGCATAAAATGTAAACAAGTAAAGATACAAAAAGAAACGCAAAGGGTGTTTGGTGATCTCCCTCAAAAGATAGACCCAAAGAGTCAAAAGTTAGGAGGATGTCATGCTTATGACCTTGATGAGATGTAAATAATATCAATGGTGGAATCTTAGGGGTAAAAATAAGGGTATGGCAAATATAATAGAGATGCAATATATTGACAAACTGTAAAGGATCATAATGTCAAACATTCAACATAGTGAAGATGTAAATATAAAGAAAGTCAACCAATGTACTTAAAGAAGTCAAATATACAAGTCGTGGGTTTGATAAGGATTGACAGAGATCTTAGATAAAGCTTCAGACATCAACAATAGTTGTTCAGAAAAAAGGCAACTATGATCTCTAAAGAAATGTTTAAAATAGGTTGGTTCAAACATGCATTGTCTTTTCCTGAATCATTTCACTCGTTCGCTTGGTTACTCTGAGTGACTAGCGTGCAGGAATGTGAAAAGTTTGACCCTTTTACAAAGTGCATTAAGTGCTTTATTTATAATACACAAAAATAACTACTTTCTAAGTTGGTTTCGTCTCCTTGCATGCCACGTGTTCTTCGTAACTTCCCCTCACGAAACCACGTTCTCTATTGTAACTTCTCTTTTATGAACCCGTGTTCTCCATTCTTGCGGTCGAATCCACATTTTCTATTGTAACTGTCGAACCCACGTTCTCTCTCCATAACGCTTCGCCTTTACAGTCTAGGCGCTTATGGGCCTTTTGACCCTTTTGGACTTCTCACCTCCCTTGGGCCTAATCCATTCACCATGAATCCTTCTCTGATCGACTGTCCTTACGAAACCTTGGTCGACTACCTGTGAAATTCGACATGCTTATGTAGTCGACTCCTCATAATTTAATGCTCTTAAAAGAACCTTTTTGACTTTTGATTTGGATTTCTCTCTTTATGAAAGGAAGCGGGGGATTTCTCTCTTAGACAATTATGATCTCTGTTATATATGATATCATAGTAGTTTTAGAAAACAATGAAGTAAATATATTTTAAAAGTTTACATATATATATATATATATATATATATATATATATATATATATATATATATATATATATATATATATATATATATATATATATATATATATATATATATATATATATATATATATATATATATATATATATATATATATATATATATATATATATATATTAGTGTGGTTGTAGAAATATTATTAGTGACCCTAGTGAAGTGAAACGTCACTTGGAAACAGTGGTTTTTAGGTCAAATTATTGGGTATGGACATCTAATGGGGAAAATGTTAGAGATGAATAGAGAGACTTCTAGTAGTCAAACACATATTGGTCCATATATAAATAGAGATGGTCCAGGGAGTCCATCACATATGCAATTCCAGGAACAATTTGATCTAGTCGGGGATATGGTTAGTGATACATTATGGGTGAATGTGGCTTACGATGAACCTCAAGACTTTGACTCATAAGAGATCTCGAATGAGAAAGCGCAAAAGTTTTATCGTTTATTGAAAGAAATAAATATACCCTTGTTTTATGGGTATTTTGACTCTAGGCTATCAATGTGTGTGAGGCTTTTGGCTGCAAAGTCAAATTGGAATGTTCTCGATCAATGTTTGGAATTCTTTGAGAGAATGATGTTGGACGCGACTCCTGTGAAAGAAAACATGCCTACAAGTTATTATGATGCAAAGAGGATGGTGTCTAAGTTTGGACTAGAAGTAAAAAAGATTGATTGTTGTATTAGAGGTTGCATGTTGTTTTATGACGAGTTTGGTACAAATGATAGGGAATTAGAGGAATATAAGTTTTGCAATAGTCTGAGGTATTTAGTTCGCACTAAAGGAGATGATCAAAAGCAAAAACGAGTTGCAGTGAAGTCCATGTTCTATCTGTCAATAATACCTAGGTTGCAAAGAATGTTTGCATCAATGCACAACGCAAGCCAAATGACATGGCACCATACAAACATAATTAGTCCAGGCGTGATGCGACATCCATCTGATGGCGAGGCATAGAAACACTTTGATAGAGTTCATCCTGAATTTGCAGCAAAACCCAGGAATGCCAGGCTTGGATTATGCTCTGATGGTTTCACTCCTTATAATTTATCAACAAATGCATATTCTTGTTTTCCAGTTATTGTTACCCCGTACAATCTCCCTTCTGATATGTGTATGACGAAACCTTACATGTTTTTGACATTCATCATTCCAGAACCATCGAGTCCAAATGCAGGAATAAATGTTATTTGCAACCTTTAATTGATGATCTCAAGAGGTTGTGGGTGGGAGAGTGGACTTATGATGTGTCTCGTAAACAAAACATTAGTATGTGAGTGGCTTTGATATGGACAATTAATGACTTTCTTGCATATGAAATGTTGTATGGATGGGGTACGCATGGAAAAATAGGATGTTCGCATTGCATGGATCACACAAAAGTGTTTACTTTGGATAAGGGTGGGAAAAGTTCGTGGTTTGACTGTCACTGTAGGTTCTTGCCTACAAACCATGAATTTAGAAAAAAATAAGAATGCTTTTAGAAAAGGAGTAAAAGTAAAAGATCTACCTCCCCATCGATTGTTATTGACTGAAGTATGTAATAGTGTTTGTGACCTACCAAAATTCACAGATAATGGCGAAGCATGTAGAATTCAAGGATATGGGATTCTCACAATTGGACAAAAAGAAGTATTTTTTGGGACCTCCCATATTGGAAGGATAATTCGTTGCAACATAACCTTGACCTTATGCATATTGAGAAGAACTTTTTTGATAATTTATTTAACACAGTGATGGATAATGAGAAGACGGAAGATAATGAGAAGGCTAGAAATGACATGGAACTTTTATGTAATCGAAAAGAATTGGAGTTGAAACCTCAACCAAATGGTAAATTATTAAAACCCAAGGCCTGTTACACTCTTACTCTCCAAGAAGAAAAAGCAGTATGTTGGTGGTTAAATGGTTTAAGGATGATTGATGGTTATTCTTCTAACTTGGCAAGATGTTTTGATGCCTCAACAGGGAAGATGCATAGAATGAAAAGTCATGATTGTCATGTTTTAATATAACGATTGCTTCCAATTGCATTAAGTTCACTATCCAAGAATGTGTGTAATCCACTTACTGAGATTAGTAAATTTTTAGAGACATTTGTGTGTCAACTTAAGAGTAGAAAACATCATTAAATTGGATGAAATATTCTTGTCATTCTCTGCAAGTTGGAGAAAATCTTTCCGCCGAGTTTCTTTGATTCTATGGAACATCTCCATGTGCATCTTGCTTATGAAGCTTTCCTAGGTGGACATGTTCAATATAGATGGATGTATCCATTTGACAGATTCATGGGTGATTCAAAGCGATCCGTGAAAAATAAGACAAGAGTTGAGGGATCAATTTTTGCACATTATTTACATCGTGAAACATCACATTTTTTCTCTCATTATTTTAATCACATGATGTTGACTCCAAGAATCTTATGGAATGAAGTTCACTTCAGTGAAAGAAGTCAATTCACCTTATCGGTAGGTCATCCAGGTCGTCCCTAAGGGAAGACGAGTGAGAATTGGCTTTCTAAAAAAGAAATGCAATTTGCCCATGTTCATGTGTTGATTAACTGCATTGAAGTTAAACCATATCTTGAGTAAGTATATTTAATTAAGTATATATGTTTTATTGCTTAAGACTTGTAACCTTTCTAACCTACATATTTTTCCGAAATAGGATATTTAATACCTACTATTATCAAAGCACAAGCGAACAACCATCGACAGGTTACACACATGCCTATTTTCCAGCATGGTTCAAGCAACAATTATCATGTATTGTTGAACCAAATTCTAAATAATACATTTTAGAAGTTTTTTTGAAAGCCCTTGTCAACGTGTAGATGAATGGCACACATACTTTGTAAACAGCTACAAATTCCACACTGAGATATAGAGTGAAGGGAAGAAAACCATAAACAATGGTGTAGTCGTAAAAGGAGGTACATAGGGTGGTGAGGACGACTTCGATGGGGTGATTACATATATTTACGAGTTGGTCTATAATTATAAGGACTCGGAAAATAAAGTTGTCTTGTTTTATTGTGACTGGTATGATCCATCTTCAAAAGCCACAAAAATTGATAAAAAAATATAACACTGTTGAGGTTCGAATAGATAGAAAGTACAAAGAGTATGACCCTTTCATAATGGCACACAAATTTAGGAAAGTTTATTATGTACTGAAGAATGGAAAAAAATAAGAAGGGGGGTTTGAATTGGGGTTTTTAAAACTTAAAGCAAAAAACACATTGGTTATCCTGGTTCGTTTGAACTCAAACTACTCCAGTCCATCCGCCAAGGGGATTTCGCCTCTCTCAACGAGGTCTTAATCCACTAATCAAACTTGCTTACACAGTTACTATGACAACCGTCAAATTCTTCTTGAGTTTAAACCACAACCTGGTTTTCTCAAGGAAATACACAATACAATATTTAAAAGAGTGTACAAAATGTGTTTTCTAATAAAACAGTATCACACAAGTGATGTTTTACACAAATGAAATTCAGTATGTTGAAGTTGATGAAAATATCTCGTTTGTTGTGCACACAAAATCGTAAACGATTTCTCCTTCAAGCTTTGTTTATATAGGCAACGCATGTGGGAGATTTTTGAATGTTGATAAATAGTAATTAAAGAGCTTTCCAAATATAGAAATTCTTGTCCCCTTTCAGCCATTACTTTTGAATAGACATAAGTGAATTCTAACGATTCAGAACATGCTTGCTTCAGAAGATTAATGTTACCGTAACTTCTTTCTAGAACTGTATGAATCAGAATAACGGAGTTCCTGTTCACAATGTTTAGGCACTCAGAAGATGCAACTTTAGAACTTCTTTATAAAAGATGTATTGAATCAGAGTTTGAACAGCGATCTAACTCATCTTTTGTGCTTCTTCCATCAGAACTTTTCTGCAAAACAAAATACTTATTTAGGGAGCACAATTGTTCTTTGAGTGATTATCATCATCAAAACTCTTACATAGGTTATAGAATCAAACTATGTTCTAACAATCTCCCCCTTTTTGATGATGACAAAACTTGGAAATTTTGATAAAAACTCAAAGAAAATAAGGCATTTAAAGTCTCCCCCTGAGTTAAATACTCAGATAGAGAAGAAATACTTCCCTGAAGATTATTCTGATCAGAGTTTTTGAGAAAGGATTTTTGATGCGTCCACATTTGTCCTCAACAAAGTTTGTTCCTGTTTTGCTTTCAGAAAAGAACAATAGAAGTTATGATATTCAAAATGTTTGAGATTGAGTCTCGATACTGTTATAAAAAATCTTACGTTCTCCACCTTTTTAATCAAGAATCAAAAAGAAATAAAAAACACTTTAAGCAATAAAAGACGGTTTGTATTCAAAAGGATTTCAATAAAAACACATTCTGAAGGAAACAAATAACAAGAACACAATGAGGAAAAAAAAATTTAGAACTAAGTTTGAGGTGGTGGAAGTGTGTGAACAGGGCTTCCAATAAACTCGTAATCTGATTGTTTGACTCTTCTTGTTTTCCAAGCATCCCCTTGATTTCCTTGCATGTATCATCCTGCTTGTCTAGCCTTTCCTTAAACACAACATTCTCTTTCTTTAACTCCTCCAGAGTTTGCAGCACAAGAGATGAAGAGGGTATAGCAGCAGAAGGTAACACTTTTTCAGAGCAAGTTACGGCTGATTTTGACGCAGGAGCTTCTTCCAATTCCTTGCCTTTGTCTTGAAACCTAACCAGAGGCAGAGGATCAAAGGATGTTTCATTACATTCTATTGGCTGATGATCTTCCCAAATGACACTGTCCAGTAGAAGGAGTGGCTTCTTTTCCCAGTGATACAGAACTTGATCCTTGAAGATATTCAGATGATCACAGATGTTCTATTGAGAAATTTCATAACTCAGCTACTTGAGTTTCTGGGATTCTGAGTTGAACCATTTTCTGAACTGTTTTTAATGAGAATCAGAAGCAGCAAGATTAAGATTCTCTAAGCAAACTTAGTTCAGAGAGTTAACCTGTTCCTATATTTCAGTTTCAAAAATCAGCAAAGATTTACTAACATCTGCTTTGGAGATTTTTGGTTTTGGTTTTGGTACGACAATATTTTGATAGCTTGAGACAAGATTGTCCAGAGATTCTAAGTCTATAATTGTTCGAAGGGGGTCTTCTGGGTGGTTGCTTGGAGAGGGAGAGTCATAAATAACAATGGGTGAATATGGTGATTTTGGTGGAGTGGATTGATAGGGAGACAGAATATCTGGGATGGAGAGGTTCTGTGAGGAAGTTGAGGGAATTGTGGGTGGTTGAGAGACCATGAGAGGGCAGATGATTCCAGGAATGGATGTTGTGGTATCAGAGTCAAAATTTGGATTTTCTGTGTGGGGAGCTTCAAACAACGGATCAAATTGATTAATATCAGAAAGAACTTGAGCAAGTTCAGGCTGATTTTGGTCAAGATGGGTAGTAGGTGGATTATTCATAAAGTTATCTAGAGATAGTGAGGGGGTCAAATTCAATGTCAAAGTCATCAAAAGTTTGTGGTGATGGATATTTTGTGGGTTTTGTAGAAGGGTTTTCAGATGTTGATAACAGTACTGATTCAATAACAGAAATAAAAGAAGGATTAGCTTTCTTTTTGGCAACCTTGGGAATCTTCTAAGAAGTTCCTTTTGCAATAGCTTTCCTTTTCGTTAATTTTATGCGAGAAATTTCTAGAGGTTGTTGTCTCAGATCCCGGATGTTTACCTCTGGATTTATCCCGTCCCTTTTGTAAACATCCAGATACCTGAGAATAATACCTGGAGAAGCATCTGTTTGAGTGAAGGGTGGATAGTCCTTCAGAGGTACTCTTATATTTGTAATGACTTCCTTGGTTATTATTGTTGAATCCTTCTTGATGGTTTCAATAATCTTCATCTTCTTCAGATTCTTAGCATTGAGAGGTTTATCAGCACAAGCTTCTGGAGTGTTGACTTATTGAGCCTCAGTCAGATGTTCTATAAGTTTGTTTTCTGTCAGAATATCTAAGATGAGTCTGCCCAGAGGAATCCAGTCTCTCTTTGTTCTTTCTTCTTCTCTTGTCTCTTTGACGCTGGTCTTCAGATGATTAAATAGAAGATGAGGAAGATTAACCTTTGCTTTGGTGGCTATGAAGTACATAAGATACTGCTGATTAATATTGATATAATCTGGAGAACTTGTGGGTTTTCTGTGATTGATGCAACCCAAAATGATTTTTGACCAAATTTTGAGGTAGCCTTTCAGATCTTTGATTTTTTTGGATGGTTGGCCAGAAGTAAAAATCTCTTTAGAAATCTTTGTTAGGTCAGAGATTTTGTCATCCATATCACTGCAACAAATACCGCCACCGTCATGACCTATCAATTTCCCAATGAGATCTTCAGAGATTACTATTTTCTTTCCCATCATAAAAGAAGTCACTTGATGATTTGAAGTTGTAGCGTGAATCCAAAATTCTTTAACAAGTCTTGGGAAAACTGGACCCAGTAGACAATAAAAGTACTTTGTCCATCCTTGAAATTCAACATCAGGGGTTAAATAGTATATGTTTTACTTCATACTGACGAAGTCTATAATGAGTTCACACAGAACTTCCAGCAAATCAATGGGAGTTAGGAGTATTCTTCAGGGTTCTTCGTACCTTTCTTTTATTGAGGATGAAGAGCCAGGAATGCTTTAAGAGCTTTGAGCAATTTGTTGGGAGGAAGCGATTGTTTACACTGACTTTTTAGGGTTTTTGAAAGATTAAACACAAGTAAGAGAGAAAAAGGAATTGAGAGTGAAAAAGTGATAGTGAAAGTGAGCAACGTATATATAGAAAAATAGGAAACTTAATTAACAAGAAAAGGGTAAAAATGATTACTAGCATTAATGATTCCTGAAAATAGGTATGGCATAGAGATATGAAATAGTTACCGATATAACACGAGTCTCAATGCATCCAATCAATGTTTCAGTCTCTTTAGAATTTGAACACGTGTTCAGCCTTAGAAGAAACCCTTGTGAAGAGATGATAAATGTTGATATTATGAACTGCAAGCTCCTACCTTTGAAATGAACCATTTGGAGACCATTCAGATCTTCTTAGATAGATCCTGATACAAATTTCCTTCTTACTTCTGAAGAATTATTGATCAGATGTTCACAAAAAAATTTAAGACATAAAGTTCTGAGGGCTAACGTATACATAAACAAAACTATCATTTTGGGCATAATTTCATGCTGAGATGTTTCAGAATGAAGTTAAACCTATCTTTAGAAAGGGGTTTAGTGAAAACATTAGCCCATTGATGGTCTGTGTCTATAAATTGTAATGAAAGAACTCCTTTCTGAATATCATCCCTAATAAAATGATGTTTAATTTCTATATGCTTAGCCCTAGAATGTAAAATAGGATTTTTTGAAAGACATATAACATAAGTTTTGTCACAGAGTATAGGAATGTTACTCTCAAATATGTTGAAGTCTTCAAGTTGACTTTTCATCCAGAGCATCTGTATGCTGCATCCAATTACTGCTATATATTCAGCTTCAGCGGTTGACAATACAATGGTGGATTTCTTCTTGCTGGACCACGAGATTAGATTTTCTCCGAGAAATTGGCAGCTTCAAGAAGTACTTTTCCTTTCTACTCTGTCTCCAGCGAAGTCAGCATCACAGTACTCTACTAATTTGTATTCTTTGATTTTTCTATCACAAAGACCAAGATTAGTAGTACCTTTCAGATACTTGAAAATTCTCTTAGCACTTTGTTGTACCCCAAAATTTTCCCTCTCATTTTATCAATATTCTCCTCACAAGACCTCTTGGACTCAAGACCAGATTAAGGTTTGCTCAGCTCAAGACATCTCCTTGCACTGATGATCTGAAATTAGGGTTTGAGTTTGCACATGAATTTTTGGACTTCCAATGCCTCATGTGACTTTCATACTTCATGTTGGACCTATAAGATTGCTCATACCAAGTTTCAAGCCTTAAATCAAATTTTTGCCCAGTCAATTGGACAGTTGACCTAAAAATCAATTGTATTGGGGAAAAAGTCAATTGTGGCCAATTTACAGTCAAACCTAATATTTTTTGATCCACATCAACATTATAGACTCATATGAACCATTTGATCAAGTTTGAACCACAACTCCTCAAGAAATTTGATCAGATCTTCAAAAGGGCAAAATGGTCATTTTTAGGGTTTTGACTAAGGAAGGGAAATTTATGATTTTTGACCTAGCCAATGGAAAATTGGGTTCAAACATGATTACAAGGATTCAATAGAACCATCTTGACCTAATCACAAGGTTCAAAAGATCTTCAATGCATTGGATTGACAGATGAATTTCCCAGTCAACTGATCAAAAATCAACTGTACACTGAAAAGTCAAACTTTGACTTTTTGGTCAAAATCAAGTACCAAGGGTCATTTTTCATCAAGATGTGTCAAAACTTGAAACTTGTTCACCAAGAAACCTAATTTTGAAAATTAGGGTTTAAGTTTGAAAAAATTCATAACTTAGAATTTTTCTAAGTTATGAAAATTTCTTATTTTTTCCCAACTTTTCCCAACTTTTTCACCATGATGCATTTGGATTCAAAGAAAACTTACAACACGAATGTTGTAGTCCTCCATAAAATCTACAACTTTGATTCACAAAGTTTTCCCAAAAGATGCTTGGATCTCAAGTTATGATTTTGTGAATAAGGGTCCATAAACTTTTTAACTTAGTGAAATTTTGCCCTAGTTTAGGCAGATTTTTGACCTAAATTCATGGCAACTTTTCACATGGTTCCAAGGGGAATCTCAAAATTAATTTCAAATATGGATTTTAGATCATGTTACAAGCTTTCCAAAATGTCCAAGAACTCTCCAAAATCATTTATGGTTAGGGAGAATCGAAGAAATGAAAATGGCAAATTATCACTTTTGTCCAAGGCATTTTTCACATTGGTTCAAGTTGCAAATCAGTTTGAATCATTCTTGTACTTGCATTATAGGTTCTAATCCTTTTTACACTCCAAAATTGAATGCAAATACATTGGAAAATGGCTTTGTTCTGAGTTATGGAGCATTGCACAAGGAATTATTCCAAAAATGGCATAAAGGTTACAATGCTACTTTGATAAAGCATACTTTTAGCAACTTTGTTTATCTTGAGCCATTGACCTAAAATTTTGCTGCAAACAAAGTCCACAAATACCAGGCAATTTGTACCAACTCTCATCAGGCCTTGAGCTAGCCTGTACAGGATTTGGCATTGTCACTTCCCACCTTTTCTTCAAAAGCAAGTAAACTTGCAAAAGTCCACACCACTTGTGTATCTGATAAAAACAAGCCTTGGCATTATTCTAGACAACTTCAGCATATTGTAGCAAGCCTAAAGCACTATTTTCCAACCTCTCAAACACCCTAATACACTAAAAACACCATTTCTTCCCAAAACAGGGCAACCTCTACAGAACCCAAGCCATCTCCATATTGCCTCGTGCGTTTTGCCTTGAACCATTTCAAACACATTACATACATCCCATCCAAGCTATCCAGGCCTCTGTCCAGCAACTGTGACCTCATTTTCACACTTCACCATTTTCACTTTTTAAGTTTGCAGGTTGAGTTCTACAAGAAGATTCAAGTAACTTCAAAGCAAGCTGAGCATTGGGAAAGGTTGAGGGAACTTCAGGCAAGCTAACACGACCTTCAGGCCTCACTTAAAACTCCTACATTGCCATATCCAAACTCAACTGAACAAGGTATTTGTCAAGTTTCTAACTCTTTATTTAGGCATCATTAAGCTTAGGTTTGTGAAGCAAAAATGTAGTCCCTAATGTGCTTGAGTTGTACATATGCATAGCTTCCATTTATATTAACTGAGCTAGGAGTATTTGATAGTTGAAGTTACTGAAAAAAACTAGGTCAAAATTTAGGGCCATTAAAATTCTCTTTGTCCTTTGAGAGTTAGGTAACAAAATGGATATGGTTGGAATCGTGATTAAAAATGCTATAAGTTTCATGTTGTAAGTTTTTAATTTCATGTAAGCAATAGAGAGAACAGGATTTGAACTGAACAGAAGCGTGCGCATGGTGTCTCGAGGTCAGGGATGAAGATGTTCTAGGCCTGGCACTTGGGCTTGTTTCTTTTGACACCCCCTGTTTACTTTCTGCACCCCCTTGGCCCATTTTCTTTATTTTGCTATATTTTGTATATTTTTCATTTCTTTTATATTTTCTGACTTTATTTATTTTTTATGAACATTTAAAATCACAAAAAATATTTTCTTTATTTTTTGCATTTCTATCATTTTTTTATTTTATTTTTTTGCATAATAAATAGATTATTAGGTTTAATAGACTTTATTTTCTTAAATAAAACTTGAAAATAATATAAAAATATCATACTTTTTTATTTTTATTATTTATACACTTAAAATAATATTTTCTCACATATTTTAATTTTCAACATTTTGTACATATTATTATTATTATTTTTCTTGAATAAAAAGGAACAATATTAGAATATATTTTCTATTAAACAAAATTAGGGTTTTCACCCTTTCAAAAATAATTATTTTATTTTCTCTTATTTTTAAGACTTGAATAAACTTATTTTCTCATGTATAAAACAAATACAAAAACATTTTACATATTTACAATTTATTCCATATTTAAATATTTGCTTATTTATTTTATTTGTACAATAAATTCAATTTGTTTGTAATAGTTTTAGGGTTTTAATTTGAGCAATATCCCCCTATTCAAAACTTGTATCCCCCTCCCCATAATATTGTTGTAATAGTCTAGATTTACTTTACGCATTTTATTGCTTTCATATACCATGATAGTAAACTAGGGTTTTGTATGCAAAGACCAAAAATTAAAACAAATAGCAAGACCTAATTCAAGACAAAAATGCATGAAAAATGACAACACATTGCACACAAGCACCCCTAGGGTTTCATCCACTTTGTTACCTTAAAATGGCCATGGTATGCATGCTAGGTATCTTGGCAAAACAAAATCAATCAAAACAAAAAGATCATAGTCCCTCGATGACGCTAGATTTGGTTGCCTAAAAAACAAATGACCTTGGTCCCTTAAACTTGCTAAGATACTAGGCACTATTGCTATCATGGTCATATGATGACCCACGCCCGTCCCGTTTAACATCCAAAGATAGGTTTGTTTACCAAATGCAATGGTAAAACAACAATGTCAAAGGAATAAAAATGTGTAGGAAAGACTTTTGAGTAGGGTAGACAACTTCTAATTACTTGATCTTTTACAAATCATCCTTGCTATTTTCAAACAAACACACACACAATCTCAAAACATTTTCCAAACAAACTTTCAAACATTGAAACATTTTTTCAAAAGACAAACACCTTTGTATACATTCAAACAAGAATCATTACAAAGGTTGCCTAGACAAAGGCCTCTTTTCAAAATACTTTCAAAACCACACAAAGCACCATTTCAAACAATTGAAAAGCAAAAGCAAGTGATCTAAAACAAGTAACTAAGAGCCCATGGAAAACCATGGATGAAAAGGGTGCTAGCACCTTCCCTTTTCATAATCTACCCCTCGAACCCAAAAACAATCTCAAAGGTCTTTCCTGTGCTTTTTTACCTTTCCTTTTGGATAAAATAAAAGTCGGTGGCGACTCTTGCTAAACCGAAACATTTGCAAACACAAACGCAAAACCTCAAGTCAGTTCTCCCATCACATCACAGAACTGGAGACTCTGCTGGGGATAATTCTAAAAGTGGGGTTACCTTAGGGTTTTAGATCACCGTTACATGCTTATTTTGCTTGATTTTTTTGCTTTACACTTTGGTTCTATTGTTTGCGTTTGAATCCTCTACCCAGATTTGGGAAACATTCATAGGTAAATAGAAATACATTGTGGAAACTGTGCGGGGTATACCGACATGGTTGAAGCAATAGCTATATTAGTGTAACATATTTGTGGTTACCGGTAGCCTTTGATTCAATCAAAGAGAATACGGGGCCGCTGAGTGATGTCATGAAGCACTAATGGACTTTTAGAACCTTAACTTGACCAACTTGGCCTTTTAGGATGTAGTGAGATGACCGGCTTTGGTGCAGTCCGAAGTTGGTAGATACTCGATAATACACTCATTGAGGGTTGTTTTCTTGGAATACTTCAGTCGCCATAAAAGTGTCTAAACTGAAACAATGAACACAGAAAACAATCCAGTGATATTGAGCTCCTTAGAACCCGGTTACTTTTACTAGGACAGGTTGAGCCAACTAAACTTCAAGAGGGTACTTACCTATGAAACCCCATGCAAGCCCGAAACTAGGAACTTGTGTGATTTGTTTGTACATATATACTTGTGCATAACATCATGAACATCATAAAGCATCATATGCATCCACTAACCATTTCAAGGATTTGGATTTACATCTTTGTTCCTGTTTTATAGGTAATGGATTCACTTTGCAGGAAAACTATCCAAATCAACCTTGTAAGAATTCCTCCTCAACTCAAGGAGCTAGCTTTAAGGATTCCTGAGAATTCTCCATTCACCGAGAGGCATGTTCGTCTTCTCAACTTAGTCACTGCCAACACTAAGGAGGATATGCTGAAAGTTCTCTTCCAATTCTTTGACCCTTTGCATCATTGCTTCACATTTCCTGACTACCAACTTGTGCCTACTTTGGAGGAATTTTCTCAACTCTTGAGGATTCATATTATCAATCAACTACCTTTCAACGGTACGGAAAGAGATCCAAAGCCTAAAGATGTTGCTCAAGCCCTACACTTGCATCCATCTGATATCATAGTCCATTGGGAAACTAGAAGTGGTGTCAAAGGCTTCTTGTCAAAGTTTATGTTTGAGAAGGCCCAAAGTTGCTGGAATTCCTTGGACTTACAAGCTTTTGAGGAGATTGTAGCTCTTCTCATCTATGGATTGGTCTTGTTCCCTAACCCTGACCAACTTATAGATGTGAGTGCTGTCAAAATCTTCATGACTCGCAACCCGGTGCCTACATTGCTTGGGGATATCCTCCACTCTTTTCACACTCGTACAATGAGGAAAAGAGGTATTCTCATGTGCTGCACTCCTCTACTGGCAAGATGGTTTATTTCGCATATTCCCCAATCAGTCTTGAAGAATGAGCAAGGTTTGAGGTGGTCACAACGATTGATGACTCTTACACATTCAGATGTTCATTGGTGTTCTCAATCCAGAGAAAATGTTATCATCATTGATCGTTGTGGGGAATTCCCTAATGTCCCTCTACTTGGCATTAGGGGAGGCATCACCTACAACCCTTGCTTGGCTCTGAGACAGTTTGGTTATGCCCGAAGGGATGGCCCACATTACATGCTGATTCCAGACTTAGTTTTTGACTTCGACAAAGACGATCAAGGACTCCGACAAAGGTTCATCCGAGCTTGGAGGATGCCCAACAAGGTGGACAGTAAGACCTTGGGACCCAAGAATTCCATCCCGCTTGAGCCTTACCTCAAGTGGGTACGAACTCGCGCCCAAAGTCTTATGATGCCTTACCCCTACATTCTCCCTGTGATTATAGAGCCTGTTATGGAAGGAGAGGTTCCATACACCCTCCTACATCCTGACATGCCAACATCACTAGAAGATTTACAAAGGAGTTGGATACAGCTCAAGGGAGAACGCGATACTTTCGAAACCCAATTCTACGCCAGCAAGAAGAAGGTTTTGGAACTCACTCGTCAACTTCATGAAGAGCAGACTCTCAACACCTACATTGAACCAAAGAGGATGCGCAATGTCTTTTTACCTTAGAATTTTGTATTATTTTGCCCATGGGGCATTGATGTTCTAACAAATTCTATCTTATTAATATGACGTGTGTTCCTTTTTTGTTTAAAACAAATTTGAATTTCTGAATCCTTGAAAGCATTACATGAATACATATCATTCATCATATGCATAAACAGGTCTTCACACCAAGTTTTCTCATCTCTCTGCTGTTTATTTCAGTAAGATGGATCTAAAACAAACAATCAAAGACTTACAAGCTCAGAATTCACAGTTCCAACAGCTACTCTTGACCTTGGCTAAGGGGCAGGAGGAGCTCAAGACTCTACTAGAGAAGGAAAAAGAGAAAAAGAAAAAGAAGAGAGTTGGTGTGGCTACCTTGGGCAGAAGATTTGAAGGTCAAGCCAGAAGGGTCCTGGATTTCCCCTCAACCTCTGAGGAAGGAGAGAGAAAGGGTAAAGAGACTGCAATGCCATCTGATTCTGAGGTAGAGGAAGAAGAGGATGAGGACTATTTTGAACAGCAGTATCCTCCGGCAGATGATAAATACAAGAATCTGGAAGAGCATCTAGCTGCCATGGAGATACAGAGAGTGCCTGGGCTGGACTTTGAAGAGTTAGGGTTGGTCTCTGGAATTGTAATCCCTCCTAAATTCAAAGTACCTCTATTTTCTAAGTACGATGGGTTGTCTTGTCCCAAGATGCACCTATGATCTTATGTCTGGAAAATTCAACCACATTCTTCTGACAAAGACCTGTGGGTCCATTTCTTCCAGGACAGTCTTTCAGGAACGCAGCTGGATTGGTTCTACCAGTTGGAGAGGTTTGATGTGCATAATTGGGAAGATTTGGCGACCGCCTTCTACAAACAGTATCAATACAATGCGGACTTAACACTAACCCGTACTCAATTACAGAGTATGGGCATGGTCTCGAATGAAGGTTTCAAAGAGTATTCCCAGAAATGGAGAGACTTGGCGGGACGAGTACAACCACCTCTATCTGAGAGGGAGCTATTAGACATGTTCTTGGGTACACTGTCAGGTACCTTTTTCAATCACCTGATTGGAAGTTCGTCTGCGGGGTTCACCGAGTTGATTCTAACTGGTGAGAGAGTTGAAGCCGCCATAAAAAGCGGGAAAATTCAAAAAGATGCATCCGCTTCTGCTGCCATCAAAAAGACTTTTCCAGCAAAGAAGGAAGTATCAGTTGTCTACTCCCAAAGAGGTCAAGGAAGAATTGAGCGTCGGCCAGCGGTGGGGGCAGTAATGATCCAGAAGTCTGTAGTTGATCAACCCAGAAACAATCAAACAAGAACCAACCAAGCAAGGGTGGAAAGGCCTGTACGGAAATTCACCCAGATAAACATGACTCCTGCTCAGGTTCTACCCCATCTCTTGAAGTTAAACCTTGCCAGTCTGAAAGAGGCCCCGAAGAATCTGAATACCGCTTCTCCGTACTACCATTCGAACGCCAAGTGTGCTTATCATTCAAACAGCATGGGGCACGACACCAACAATTATTGGGCCCTCAAGAATAATATTCAGGATTTGATAGACGCTAAAGAAGTGGAATTCGACGCCCCTGAAAAGCCGAATGTAATCTCTGCTCCAATGCCAAAGCATGGCCACAATGCCCATGCTATTGAAGAAGATCTTTTTATTGCTACTATTGATGATTTGATGACTCCGCTACCGATAATCAAGTTGAATTTGCTGAAGGCTGGGATTTTCCCAGGTTATGAAGAAGATTGCTGCCATTGTTCATCCTTACCAACCGACTGTCCATTGTTGAAGTTAGGCATCCAACGCCTAATGGATAACCAAGAAATCCTTTTTGAAAAGACTCATGTTACACCGACTCCTGTCAATGATGTTTCAATAATAACCATATCTACCAATCTTTCCAAGGCCTCCAAAAGACCTGTTAAGATTACATCCGCTCCGAAGACTGTACCTTTGAAGATAACCATGCCCGGGCCCGTCCCGTACAAGTACGACAGATCAGTGTTGTGGAACTATGGTGGAGAAGTCTACTACCACGGTATTAAACAAATTGAATCAACTGAAGAGAGTTCTGATGAAGAGACTTCCGACATTGGAAACATTGCCAAAACGAGCAAAATCACCCACAGTGGAAGAATTTTCTCTCCATAGATTGCCCCTCCAAAGGCAATCTTTGGACCCTCAGTTGCTCCTAAGGTTACCCCTGTACCGATCAACATATCTGCGAGAACTCCAATTATCGAAGAAATTGTAACTCCTATGGTTGTCCCCTCTGCTGCTTCTGATGATAGAGGGAAAGGGATCCAAGCAGAGCCCGTCAGGACGAGGGCTCAGCCATTGGTCATCCCTGAGACCTCTCAAAAAGAAATGGAAGAAATTTTGAAAATAATCAAGATAAGCGATTATGGTGTTATGGAACAACTGGGGCAAACCCCCTCAAAGATTTCTATGTTGGCCCTGCTACTTTGTTCAGAGGCTCATGCTAAAGCTTTGATAAGATTCTTGAAGACGGCCCACGTGCCACAGGAAACCTTCGCGGATCAGTTCCAGGAATGTGTAGCTGGCTTAACCGCTGACAATGGTCTAGGATTCTCCGGTGCCGATTTAACATCAAAAGGGAGAAAACATAATGACGATTTGCATGTCTCAGTGGAATGCAGAGGGACTATCCTAACACACGTCCCGGTAGACACTGGTTCTTCTTTAAATGTCTTGTCAAAGAAGGCCTTGGATAGACTGGATTATGAAGGCTTAACCCTGAAACCCAGCAACATCATTGTCAGAGCCTTTGATGGTTCCAAAAGGATGGTCCACGGGGAGGTGGACATCCCGATTAAAGTGGGAACTGAAACCTTCAACTCCATATTCTATGTGATGGACATCCGTCCTTCCTATTCTTGCTTGTTGGAAAGACCCTGGATTCACAATGATGGGGCCGTCACTTCTACTCTGTATCAAATGCTCAAGTACCCTGTCCAGAGGGAAATTATAATTGTTCACGGCGAAGAGGAATACATGATAAGCCATCTAAATTATTTTCGCTGTGTAGAATTGGATGGAGAATTCATCGAGACCCCTTTCCAACACTTCGAAGAAGTTTCTGAAGAGATAGCAATGACCAAGGTAGTGTCTTATGTACCCATGATCACCAGACCTCCGCCTCGGATGTCGTCTCTCAAAGATGCAAAGGCTGTGATTGAAGAAGGAGGAAGCACAATCTGGGGGCAGCTTCCCGACTTTCCTTTCAAATTAGATAAATTCGGCTTGGGATTCACTTCTTCTTCTCAAAAGGTTGTACGCTGCTCCCGGGCTGGAGGGACACCAGTGAAGATCACCCATCATAGAGTCAATGCTTTGGAGGATAGTGAAGAGGAGAGCAGCTTGGAAGACTGGATTTTCCCTACTGTTGACAGAGGACTGTGCAACTGGGAAGCGAAAGACTTTGTTCTGATTACTTTCATACCGCAGTAATTTATCTTTCAAACATTTCTGTTGGTTTGTAATAATTCTCAAACAATTCGTACTCTTTTAACCTTATGCCTTACCCGAGGCACATATGTCCATTTGTAAGGGTTTAATTTTTCATCTTCATATGCCATTTTAATGAATCATGGACGTTTTCACATATAAACTTTTGTGTTCATTGTCTTTCTTTTTACATTTTATTTGTTTAAAGATGGCTATCCCTTACACACACCCACACTCACAAATGAAGGTACCCTTCCATTCCGAATTCCATGGGTAACAATTCTGCTATGGCCTTCAGTGACTCTGAAGATCTAGTCTACCACGCTGAATACGAAGGTGAGGAAGATTGTGAGGTGCCGGGAGAATTGGCTAGACTGCTACAACAGGAAGAAAGGGCTATTCTACCTCATGAAGAGCTGTTAGAGACAATCAACTTGGGTACTGAGGAAAACAGAAAAGAAGTTAGAGTGGGTGCCAACCTAGAGCCAAGTGTCAAAGAGCGCCTAATTCAGTTGTTGCGTGAATATGTTGAGATATTCGCCTGGTCATACGAAGACATGCCAGGACTTGATACATACATTGTGGTACACCGTCTACCCACAAGAGAAGAATGTTCAGCAGTTAAATAAAAAGTCTGCCGCATGAGGCCTGACATGTCAGAAAAGATCAAAGCAGAAGTTATGAAGCAGTTCAATGCTGGATTTCTCGCTGTTACTTCCTATCCATAATGGGTTGCTAACATCCCGTGCCTAAGAAGGACGGCAAAGTAAGAATGTGCGTGGATTACAGAGACTTAAACAGGGTCAGCCCTAAAGATGACTTTCCACTTCCGCACATTGACATCCTGGTTGACAACACAGCTCAACACAAGGTATTTTCTTTCATGGACGGATTCTCAGGCTATAACCAGATCAAAATGGCCCTTGAGGACATGGAGAAAACTACTTTTGTTACACAGTGGGGTACGTTCTGCTACAAAGTGATGCCATTCGGACTGAAGAATGCTGGGGCAACCTATCAACGCGCCATGGTAGCTTTGTTTCATGATATGATACATCATGAGATAGAGGTCTACATAGATGACATGATAGCCCGATCACAAACTGAAGAAGAACACCTCGACCACTTGCAAAAGCTGTTTGTCAGGTTGAAGGAGTACAAGCTCAGACTGAACCCTAACAAGTTTACATTTAGAGTCCGGTCCGGTAAACTCTTGGGTTTCATTGTCAGCAACAAAGGCATTGAGGTTGATCCTGCCAAAGTCAAAGCTATACAAGAAATTCCCGCTCCTCGCACTGAGAAGGAGGTCAGAGGTTTCTTGGGACGCCTAAACTACATTGCAAGGTTCATTTCTCACCTAACATCTACCTGTGAGCTAATCTTCAAGCTGTTGAAGAAAGATCAGGTAGTTAAATGGAATGATACTGTCAATTTGCTTTTGATAAAATCAAGGGGTATTTGCTAGAACCTCTTATCTTGATTCCACCCGTCGAAGGAAGACCGCTAATCATGTATCTGACTGTCCTAGAGAATTCAATGGGGTGCGTACTGGGCCAACATAACGAGACTGGCTGAAAAGAGCATGCCATTTATTACCTTAGCAAAAACTTTACCGACTGTGAGACCCGATACTCACTGCTCGATAAAACTTGTTGCACTTTGGTATGGGCTGCTCGCCGGCTAAGGCAGTACATGTTGACTCATACCACTTTGCTGATATCTAAGATGGATCCGATCAAGTACATCTTTGAGAAGCCTACTTTATCTGGAAGAATAGCTAGATGGAAGATGATCCTAAGAATACTATATACAGTACACGACCCAAAAATCTATAAAGGGGTGTGTGCTAGCTGACCATCTGGCTCATCAAGCTGTCGAAGATTACCAATCCATGAGGTTCGACTTCCCCGATGAGGATATCATGACATTGGACAACATTGAAGAGAACAGACCATATGACAGACCTGAACAAGGATCCCGATGGACCATGTACTTTGATGGGGCCTCCAATGCACTTGGCAACAGTATCGGTGTTGTGCTCATATCTCCAGAAGGTTACCATACACCTTTCACTGCCCGACTTTGCTTTAACTGCACCAACAACATGGCCGAGTATGAAGCTTGCATCTTTGGTCTCAAGGCTGCAATAGACTTGGGAATCAAATCCTTGATTGTGTTTGGGGACTCAGCTTTGGTCATCATTCATATCAAAGGAGAGTGGGACACTAAACATCCCAACCTCATCCCTTACAAAGAACATGTCTTGACATTGTTACCACATTTCGAGCAGATTACCTTTGAGCACTTCCCGCGAGAGGAAAATCAGCTAGCAGATGCTCTAGCTACAATGTCATCCATGTTTAAACTTAACTAGGATAATGAGGCTCCCCAAATCACCATTGAATGTATGGACGAACCTGCACATTGTCACGAGATTAATACCGAAGAAGTAGTGGACCGACCTTGGTTTCATGAAGTCAAAAGGTATCTCGAGGCCCAAGAATACCCAGAAGGAGCTTAAGTCAACGACAAAAAGTTCTTGAGGAGATTCTCAGCTAAGTTCTTCTTGAGCAATGGTATCCTGTACAAGCGCAATCATGATTGCATTCTGCTCCGTTGTGTGGACAAGATTGAAGCTGAACAGATCATGGCTGAACTGCACAATGGTACCTTTGGCACTCACTATAGCGGGCATACGATGGCTAAGGAGATTCTACGGGCAGGCTATTACTGGTCTACCATGGAAGCTGACTACTATCAACATTCCCGGACTTGTCACAAATGTCAAATCTATGCGGACAAGGTACATATACCTCCAGTTCCTCTCAATGTCTTAACAGCTCCTTGGCCATTCGCTATGTGGGGAATCGACATGATTTGGGAGATTAAGCCTACAACATCCAATGGACACCGTTTCATTCTGGTGGCCATTGATTATTTTACCAAGTGGGTCGAATCAGCTTCCTTCGCATCCGTCACAAAGAATGTTATTGCCCGCTTCATCAAGCAGAACCTTATTTGTCGGTATGGTATCCCCGAAAGGATCATCACTGACAATGGTACAAACCTTAACAACACTATGATCACCTCCTTGTGCGAGCAGTTCCAGATTCAACATCACAATTCATCTCCCTATCGGCCAAAGATGAACGGTGTTGTCGAAGCTGCGAACAAAAATATCAAGAAGATCATACAAAAGATAACAGTCACCTACAAGGACTGGAATGAGATGTTATCGTTTGCTCTTCACGGGTACCGTACCACGACACAAACATCAACTGGGGAAACACCCTATTCTTTGGTATATGGAATGGAAGTTGTTTTGCATATCGAGGTTCAGATTCCCTCCTTGAGAATCATGAAAGATGCTGGTTTGAGTGAAGACGATTGGATTCAGACCCGGCTTGATCAACTTAACTTGATTGATGAAAAGAGACTTAATGTTGTTTGTCATGGTCAGACGTATCAAAAATGGATGATCAAGGCATTCAACAAGAAAGTCAGGCGCCAGGTATATCAAGTCGGGGATCATGTAATCAAGCAGATCATCTTGCCGCAAAGTGATCCCAGGGGCAAATGGACTCCTACCTACGAAGGACCATTTGTGATCAAAAACATCTTTTCTGGTGGGGCAATGATCTTAACCACCATGGACGATGACGACCTGCCGCACCCTGCGAACGCAGACATAGTCAAAAGATACTACGCATAAATGACCCGCTAGATTGACACACTTAGGAAAAAAAAGGCATCCCGGTGAATCGAAAACTCGAAAGGGAGGTTCAGGAAAAAATTAGGGATAAAAAAAAACTGTACACCCGGCAAGTTGAAAACCCGAAAGGGAGACTTGGGCAAAAAGGGGTTTCCCGGAGGATCGAAAACCCGAAAGGGCGGTCCAGGAAAAAGTTAGGGAGTTAAAGCGTATGACTATGTCTCGTCGGATCACTTTAAGGACAATCTCTTCACAGACAAGCTTCGGGCTTCTGATCAACTCAATCATCTTCGGACGAAGCAATGAATGGACAAGATATTCAGATTTGCGAAGGCTATAGTAGAATGGGAACCCCATGGAATTATTTACACATAGCCATCTTTCTTTGTATAAATTTTTCTCATTTTTATGACAACGTTCTCTAACTAGGATGTCTGTCTCCTTTGTACAAAATACTTATACAATGTCAATACAAAGATACTTCAAAGTGCAGAAAACTATTTGCCTTTTCTTCTTTTTTTCACTCGTGTTTTATTTGAAAACGTCCAATGATTTATTAAATGAGCATATGCATTTGAATATAATCACTGTTTACAAATAAACGAAATGGGAAAGAATAATTACTGACAGGTTGAAAGTATAGGAAAACGTCTTTAGGCTATTCCAAGAGAAATCCCCTACAGTACATCATCTAGATCCCTAGCGGAGCTAAAACCTTGAAATACATATCCCCAGTGGAGTTATAATTTCACACCTTTAATTCCCATCAGAGTTAAACTTCCAACTCCCAATTCCCAACGGAGTAAAAAACTTTGAACTATAGACCCTTAGTGGAGATGGAACCTTCTTCCCCAGTCGAGTCAAATCTCCAACTATCAATCCCCAGCGGGAACTGTTGTACCCTAAAATTTTCCCTCTCACTTTATCAATATTTCCCCTCACAAGACTCTTTGGACTCCAGACAGAATTAGGGTTTTCTCTGCTCAAGACATCTCCTTGCATTGTTGACCTGAAATTAGGGTTTGAGTTTGCACAGGGATTTTTGGACTTCCAATTCTCAAAGTGACTCTCATACTTCATGTTGGACTTATAAGATTTCCCATACCAAGTTTCAATCTTTGAATCAAATTTTTGCCCAGTCAATTGGATAGTTGACCTAGAAATCAGTTGTATTGGGGGAAAAGTCAATTGTGGCCAATTTACAGTCAAACCTCATAATTTTTTATCCACATCAACATTATAGACTCATATGAACCATTTGATAAAGTTTGGACCACAACTCCTCAAGAAATTTGATCAGATCATCAAAAGGGTAAAATGGTCATTTTTAGGGTTTTGACTGTATAAGGGCAATTTCTGATTTTTCACCTAGCCAATGGCAAATTGGGTTCAAGTATGGATTCAAGGACTCAATGGCATCATCTTTACCTAATCACAAGGTTCAAAAGATCTCAAAAGCATTAGATTGACAGATGAATTTTCCAATCAACTGATCAAAAATCAATTGTACACTGAAAAGTCAAACTTTGACTTTTTGGTCAAAATCAAGTGCCAAGGGTCATTTTTCATCAAGATGAGTCAAAACATGAAACTTGTTCATCAAGAAACCTAATTTTGCAAATTAGGGTTTAAGATTGGAAAATTTCATAACTTAGAATTTTTCTAAGTTATGAAATTTTCTTATTTTTTCCCAACTTTGCCCATCATTTTTCATCATGATGAAATTGGATTCAAGAAGAACTTACAACATGAAAGTTTTAGTCCTACACATCATCTACAACTTTGATTCACAAAGTTTTCCCAAAAAAAGCTTGTATCTCAAGTTATGATTTTTGGAACAAGGGTCCATGAAACTTTTAACTTAGTGAAATTTTGCCCTAGTTTAGGCAGGATTTTGACCTATCTTCATGGCCATTTTTCACATAGTTCCACTTGGAATCTCAAAATGCATTTCAAAGATGGATTGTAGAGCATGTTACAAGCTTCAAAAATGTCCAAGAACTCTCCAAAATCATTTATGGTTAGGGATAATTGAAGGTTTTAATTTGGCAAAAACTCACTTTGATCCATGGCATGTTTCATGTTGACACAAATTGCAAACTTTATCCAGCCTCACTTGTACTTGCTCACAGGTATTTAAACCCTTCCACACTCAAAAATTGAAATGCAAACTCAATGTTCTAAGGCATTATTCTGATCAATGGAAGTTTACACAAGAGTTTAATCTATTTTTGGCAAAAAGTGAACTATGCCATTTTGATAAAGGCAACTTTATGTCAACTTGCTTCCATTGAGCTTTGAACCCATCTTTTTGCAGCAAACAAGTTCCATAAACTTAGGTAAAGGTACAAAAATCTTTTGCATGCTTTAAGGTAGCCTGTACAGGCCTGTCTTGTATCACTTCACACTTCTACTTCAAAACCAAGTAAACTTGCAAAAGATCCATATCTTTGAAATTTGATAAGAACAAAGTTGGTAAGCATTTGAGACAACTTTTGCATATTTCCTTGAGCCAGAAGCACGAGCTATCCAACCCTCAAGCCTTCCAAAACACAAAAACACCATCTTCTTGGAAAACAGGGCAGCTTCTGCATTTTGATTTCAAAATCACAAATCACTCGTGCGTTTTATCCCAAACCAGTTCCAATACCTTCCATATAACCCACCTAAGTTGTCCCAACAATTGGCCATTGACTGTAACTCCATTTACAAGCTTCACCATTTCTGATTTCAGCTTGTGCAGGTTTACTTCTACAAGCTTATTCAAGCAAGCTCAAAGCAAACAAAGCATTGGGGAAGGTCAGAGGAAGTTCAGGCAAGCTCACAAACATCTCAGGCCTCACTGAAAACCCTTGCTTTGCCATACACGAGTTCAACTGAAACAGGTATTTTCCAACTTTCTATCTCTCTATTTAGGAATCATTAGGCTTAGGTTTGTGAATAAAAAATATAGTACTCATTGCCCTTAAGCTGTACATATGCATAGATTTCATTTAAGTTAACTGTGTTGAGAGAATTTGATTGATGAACATTCTGAAAAAGTTAGATTAAAAATTAGGGCCAGAGAAATTCTCTCTAGTCTTTGAGAGTTAGATTAAGTTCTTTATATGGTTGGAATCGTGTTGAAAAATGCTATAACTTTCATGTTGTGAGTTTTTGCTTTAGAGGACGTATGCAAGAGTTGGACATTTGTACAGCAAGCGCGCGTATTTTTGTTTGAATGAAGATTGAAGATGAAGTAGTTGGGCTGGGCCTGGCTATTTCTCACTTTTTGCACCCCTGATTTGCTTCTCACACCCCCTTGGCCCATTGTTTTATATTTTTATATTTTTCTATTTCTTTTTCATTTCTGATTTTATTTTATTTTTTCTAAACATAAAAAATCACCAAAAACATTTTCATAAATTTTCACATTTTATTTTGTATTTTTTATTATTTTTTCTAACATAAAAATAATTATTAAATAACATACTTTTATTTTCTTTAATAAAAACTTGAAAATAATACATAAAAATATTTTATTTTTATTTTTATTATTTACATACTTAAATAATATTTTTTTCTAATATATTTTTATTTTTTGACATTTGTATATATTTTATTATTTTATTTTATTGTACATAAATAATATAATTAATTAATATATATATATATATATATATATATATATATATATATATATATATATATATATATATATATATATATATATATATATATATATATATATATATATATATATATATATATATATATATATATATATATATATATATATATATATATATATATATATATATATATATATATATATATATATATATATATATATATATATATATATATATATATATATATATATATATATATATATATATATATATATATATATATATATATATATATATATATATATATATATATATATATATATATATATATATATATATATATATATATATATATATATATATATATATATATATATATATATATATATATATATATATATATATATATATATATATATATATACTTTCTTAAAACAAATTAGGGTTTCCACCCTTAATAAAAATAATATTTTATTTTCTTATTTTTTTTACACATTAAATATTATATTTTTACACATAAAAATAAACAAAAACATTTTTTGCATATTTATAATATATTGCATATTTATTTAATTGTCTATTTAAATATTGCTTATTTATCAGAGTAAAGAATTCAATTTGGTTGTAATAATTTTAGGGTTTTAATTTCTTGCAAATAATCCCCTATTCAAAATTATATCCCCCTCCCTATATCAATGTTGTAATAGCTTAGGTTTATTTTATGCACTTTATGCTTTCAAATATGCCATGATAGAGATTAGGGTTTGTGTTGTACCCCAAAATTTTCCCTCCCATATTTCTCAAAACATTGCAAGAAAAATCTCCAAGTGGCTCAAGGTTGCTCAAGAGTTGGTCAGACAAGCCATCTCCTAAGGCAGTCAACCCCAAATTAGGGTTTTGTGTTGCATCAAGATCCTTGAATCCAAATGACCTCAAGTGCTCCCTAATGTCCTAATATGTTCTCAAGATCATCCATGTCAAATTTCAAGCCTTGCAGAGGAAGTTTACTCAGTCAATTGCTCAAAGGTCCAAAAATCGACTGTGCTAGGGCAAAAGTCAACTGTGACCCAAATACAGTCAAACTTCAAGATTTTTTGTCAACATTCTCATTTTTAAGGATATTTCATCATTTTATCAAGGGTCGATCATGATTCATCAAGGATTGCTCAAAATGCATCAAGATTCAAAAGTTGCTAAATTAGGGTTTTGCAAGAAAAGTCAACTCAAATTTGACCAAGCATAATTTTCTCATACTTTATGAGAAATGACCCATCGAAAGCTCATTTTGAAGAGGATGCAATTCCCTACAATCCATCTTCATACCCCCAAGATCAAAAAATGCACTCACAAGAAGTTATGAATTTGGACATTATAGGTCATTTTTGAAAGTAAACAAAAAACCTTTTTTCCAAAGCTTATAACTTGAGCATGGAATATCAAATTGAGATGAGACCAAAAGGTTTGATTAGAGGACATCTCAAGATTTCTAAAAAGTCCAAAAACACTTCCAAAAGTTCAAAATTGAAGAAGTTATGAATTGTTGAAGTTGGACTTTTTTGCAAAATTGCCAAAAGTCAACTATCCCCAAAACTTCAAATTTTGTCAAATGAGCCCATTCTTTTCCACTTGATTTGGGTTTGCATCATTGCCCACGTGCCCTAGCTCCAGCCATGTGCCCATATTTCACTTTTATTATTGAATTTTATTTTTTATTGAATTTATTCATTTTAAATCAAATAAAATCATAGAAAAACCAAAAATTAAATAACTCATGATTTTCTGATTGCTTTAGGCTTTGTTCACAGCTAGCATCACCATCAAATTCGTATCAAGCCAAATCATGTGCAAAAAGATCCAAATCAAATCAAATTTGGAAGGTTTTCAATGGAGATCAAATCACATTCATGTGCATTGATATGGAGGGATTTGGTCCATAATTTTTACCCTATTACAAAGCATATTACATAAGCAAGCAAAGGCAGGCGAAATCAGGGTTGGAAAGTGCAGAGAGAGGCAGAACCAGAATTGGAAAAGTCACAAAAAAGTGAGAGATCAAAGTCCAAGCTAGAGGCGTTTTCAGGACTTGGGACTTTTCTCAATTGATTGCTGGTCATCTCCAGAAGCTTTTACAATCCAGACCACGCATTTTCAAGCACTCTAAAGCACTGTAAGTACCTCGCGGATCTGCCTCCTTCTTGAAATCGAAACTCACCATTCTTGCATCCATTGAATGAAATAACTGCATATTTGTAATCCTCACATCATTTATAAACTGTTGGCATCATTTAATTTCATTTGTATGATATGTACTGCAATTCGCCATAGCTAGGTTTTCTTGGATGTTTTTGGGGGTTTTCTTTTCAGGTGAAATTAAGCTACAAGATGGACATGGTTATGACCGGGAGGGTGAGACGAATACAACCATGCCCTTGGAATTCATTTTTGTAGCGTGAGAAGGATTTTAGGATGGGCCTGCGCTTTTAGCTGCGGATTCAAATCTAGAGGTATTCTTTTACAGATTTCAGGACAAGGACGATGAAGTGTCCCCCGTCCATTGGTGGATTTAAATGTTACGCGCGTTTTTTTTTTATATTCTGGCAATAATTTTGTTTTTTATATAATATATATATTTTGTATTATTATAACAAGTCCAGCAGCGTGTCCCAATGGTCAACAAGTCCAATTCCAAGGCATTAGTGGCTGGAGGTCAGGGGTTCGATCCCTGCCTCCAGCACTTTGTATTTTCTCATATTTTTTCAGATAATCATATGCTTTCTCAAGCGTGCAGCCTACCGTATGCCATCATTCATCCAATTGCCAGATGGCCAAAGGCCAAATCTGAGGGTCCAAAGCTGAAGATCCACCATAGGCCAAGTCCAAGCGTGCATACTGGATCCCAAGAAGTCAAAGAAGGCCAGCAATGTTGGGCTTCAGAATTGCTACCAGCACCCCCATAATTCAGGCCCAAACTCTCTCTTTCACTTATTTTATTTTATTTTAATTGTTTTATTATTTTTATTTAATTTACTAACCAATCACAAAATTCTTTTTTTTTATTAAAATAAAATCACAAAATATATTTTTTAACTCAAATCAAATTTTAAACTTTTATTTTGCTTAATAAATTTATTAATTAATTAGGTTTTAATTAGAAAACATTAATTCTTTTTGTAAAATAAATAAAATTGATTAGACTTAATTAGTTTTTCACCATTAATTTAATTATTATAATTTCTTTCCTAAATGATCAAAAAACTCCCAAAAAATAATTTATTTTTATTAATTAATTTACTTAATTTAATTTAGTAATTAATTTAGGTTTAATTTCTTTCTTAAAATAAAAAACAACAAAAAGATATTTTCTTTAAACCAAAAGGGTCAAAACCCTAATTCGTATTCGATCTAATTTCCCGCACGCGTTACTTTTTTATCCAATAATGTACCTGTTTCAAGATTGTAATAGTTAAATAGGACTTTTAATTATTTTTATCGCTTCATTTTATTTTTGAAAAGGGTTTTTCTTTGGCGATGTAAATACCCGACGCCTTGTAATTTAAATTCCGTATTTTATTTCCGCAAATTATAACTGTTAGATGTTTGATAAATAGGGTTTGCATGACAAGACTGAATGTTAATCTTAAAATCAAATTAGATCACCTTTAACATATACAAAGATAAAATAACTGAAAACAACACACTCGCACATGCGCACTCTTAGGGTACATCCCACTTGGTTGCCTTCGTACGCGGTCATTGAGTATAGGTTGTTTTAGAGGTTGCCCTCTTGTCTAAAAGATCATAGTCGCCTCGAAATGGTTGCCTCGGATATTGTTGCCTCAAACAAATGATCTAAGACATTAGGGTTACCGCTAAGGCATCCTAGCATTGCTTTAGTGACCGTAAGTCCCTAATTCGAATTGACCCTCAAACTCCAACGATGGTGCTACCTACTCATTAATAGTGGGATAGCATTGTCTAAAGTGAATTAGCATAGAACGATTCCTTTTTCGAGTAGGTAGATGGTTCTTAGATACTTGCTCTTTTAAAACAAAACTCTTCACACTTACACTTTTCGAACAAAGTTTTCAAAACACTTCATTACACTCTTGAGGACAGAAGCAAGAGTTAAATCTAAGTTTCAAAACAAAAACTTTTTTCAAACCCACAAGCACAAAGAAAGTAATTTTGAAAACAATTGAGCAAGTACCTAAGAGCCCGTGGATAACCACGAATAGAAAGAGTGCTAACACCTTCCCTTTCTATAATCTACCCCCCGAACCCGAGAAATATCTCGAAAAAGGAATTTTTCTTTGCTTTTTTCCTTTCCTTGTTGGATAAAATAAAAGTCGGTGGAGACTCTTGCTTACAGCGACATTTTGCAAAAACAAACGCAAAACGCAAACCAGCATTTCAAAAACAGTCAGTTCTCCCACCGTATCACAGTTTGTATGAAATATCCAAAATCAAAACAAAGAGTTGGACCTAAAACAAGACAAAAAATGCATGAAAATGACAACACAATGCACACATGCACCCCTAGGGTTCCATCCACTTGTTGCCTTTAAAATGGCCATGGTATGCATGTTGAGTATCTTGGCAAAATAAAAACAAAACAAAAGATCATAGTCCCTCGATGACGCTATCTTGGTTGCCTATACAAAATGATCTAGTCCCTCAAAAATTGCTAAAGATACTTAACACAATTGCTATCATGGTTAATACGATGACCCGCGCCAGTCCCGTTTAACATCCAAATACAAGGTTGTTTACCAAATGCAATGGTAAAATAACAATGTAAAAGGGTTAAAAAAATGTGTAGGAAAGACTCTTGAGTAGATAGGGTAGACAACTCTTAGTTACTTGATCAAAACTTGCAAAAACATCCTTTCTATTTTCAAACACACCTTACAACACAATTTCAAAACATTTCCCAAAACAAAACTTTCAAACTTTCAAACATTGAAACATCTTTTCAAAAGACAATACATCTTTGTATACATTCAAACAAGAATCATTACAAAGGTTGCCACAACGATGGCCTCTTTTCAAAACATTTTCCAAACCACACACAAAGCACCATTTCAAACAATTGAAAAGCAAAAGCAAGTGATCTAAACAAGTAACTAATAGCCCATGGATAACCATGGATGAAAAGGGTGCTTGCACCTTCCCTTTTCATAATCTACCCCCCGAACCCAAGAAAACATCTCAAAGGTCTTTCCTGTGCTTTTTGACCTTTCCTTTGGATAAAATAAAAAGTCGGTGGCGACTCTTGCTAAACCGAAACATTTCCAAACACAAGCACAAAATCTCAAGTCAGTTCTCCCACCGTATCACAGAACTGGCGACTCTATTGGGGAATAATCTAAAAGTGGGGTTACCTTAGGGTTTAGATCACCTTTACATGCTTACCTTGTTTGCTTTGATTGCTTTACACTTGGTTCTTTTGTTTGGGTTTAAAATCCTCTACCCGGATTTGGGAAACATTCATAGGTAAATAGCAATACATTGTAGAAACTGTGTGGGGTATACCGACATGGTTGAAGCAATAGCTATATTAGTGCGACATATTTGTGGGTACCGGTATCCTTTGAGTCAATCAAAGAGAATACGGGGCCGCTGAGTGATGTCATGAAGCACTAATGGACTTTTAGAACCTTTACTTGACCATCTTGGCCTTATTAGGGGTAGTGAGATGACCGGCTTTGGTGCAGTCCGATGTTGGTAGATACTCGATACTACACTCATTGAGGGTTGTTTTCTTGGAATATTTCGGTCGCCAGTAAAGTGGCTAAACTGAAACAATGAACACAGAAAATAATCCAGTGATATTGAGCTCCTTAGAACCCGGTTACTATTTATAGGACAGGTTGAGCCAACTAAACTTCAAGAGGGTACTTACCTATGAAACCCCATGCAAGCCTGAAACTAGGATCTTGTGTGATTTGTTTGTACATATACTTGTGCATACATCATGAACATCATAAAGCATCATATGCATCCACTAACCATTTCAAGGGTTTGGATCTTCATCTTTGTTCCTGTTTTGTAGGTCATAGAATCACTTCGCAGGAAAACAATCCAGGTCAACCTTGTGAGAATTCCTCCTCTACTCAAAAAGCTTGCTTCCAAGATTCCAGAAAATTCTCCCTTCACTGAAAGACATGGTAGAATTCTCAACTTGGTTAACTCCAACATTGAAGAAGACATGGTGAAAGTTCTCTTCCAATTCTTTGACCCCCGACACCACTGCTTCACATTTCCTGATTACCAACTAGTGCCTACTTTGGAGGAATTTTCTCAACTCCTGAGGATTCCTATTCTCCATCAACTACCCTACAACGGTATGGAAAGAGAACCAAAACTTAAAGATGTTGCTCAAGCCTTACACTTGCAACCATCTGATATCAAAGGTCATTGGGAAACCTGAAGTGGTGTCAAGGGTTTCTTGGCAAAGTTTCTCTTTGAGAAGGAACAAGACTGTTGGAATTCTCTAGATCTGCAAGCTTTTGAGGAGATTGTAGCACTTCTCATCTATGGGTTGGTCTTGTTCCCAAACCCTGATCAACTTATAGATGTGAACGCTGTCAATATTTTCATATCTCGGAATCTTATGCCTACATTTCTTGGGGACATCCTCCACTCATTTCACACACGAAGAATGAGGAAGAGAGGTGTTCTCATGTGATGTACTCCTCTTCTAGCAAGGTGGTTTATTTCTCACCTTCCCCATCCAATCTTGAAGAATGAGAAAGGCTTAAGGTGGTCACAACGGTTGATGACTCTTACACATTCTTATGTTCATTGGTGTTCTCGGTCCAGAGAAAATGTCATCATCATTGATCGTTGTGGGGAATTCCATAATGTCCCATTACTTGGCATCAGAGGAGGCATTACCTACAACCCCTGCTTGGCTCTTAGATAATTTGGGTATGCCCGAAGGGATGGCCCTCATGACATGCTGATTCTAGACTTGGTTTTTGACTTCGATAATGACGCTCAAGGACTTCGACAAAGGTTTATCAGAGCTTGGAGGATGCCCAACAAGGTAGACAGTAAGACACTGGAGCACAAGAATTCCATCCCTCTTGAGCCTTACCTCAAGTGGGTACGAACCCGCGCCCAGAGTATTATGATGCCTTACCCCTACATTCTCCCTGTGATCAAAGAGCCTGTTATGGAAGGAGAGGTTCCATACACCCTCCTACATCCTGGCATGCCAACATCACTTGAAGATTTGAAAAAGAGTTGGATACATCTCAAGGAAGAACGGAACACTTTTGAAGCCAGCTTCTACGCCAGTGAGAAGAAGGTTTTGGAACTTACTCGTCGACTCCATGAAGAGCAGATTCTCAACACCTACATCGCGCCAAAGAGGATGTGCAACGTCTTTTTACCTTATAATTTTGTATTATTTTTCCCATGGGGCATTTATGTACTAACAAATTCTATCTTATTAATATGACGTGTGTTCCTTTTTGTTTACAACAAATTTGAATTTCCGAATCCTTGATTGCATTACATGAATACACATCATTCATCATATGCATAAACAGGTCTTCACACTAGGTTTCCTTATCTCTCTGCTGTTTATTTCAGCAAGATGGATATAAAGCAGATGGTCAAAGACCTACAAGCGCAGAATTCACAGTTCCAACAACTCCTCATGACCTTGGCAAAGGGTCAGGAGGATCTTAAAGCACTATTAGAAAAGGAGAAAAAGAAAAAGAAAAGAGTTGGTGTGGCTACTATGGGAAGAAGATTTGAGAACCAAGCTAGAAGGGTCTTGGATTTCCCCTCAACATCCGATGAAGGGGTAGGAAAGGGAAAGGGAGCTTCAGTGCCCTCCGAGTCTGAGGCTGAATAAGAAGAAGAAGAAGAGGATGAGGATTACTCTGAGCAGCAGTACCCTCCTGCAGACGACAAGTACAAGAATCTGGAAGAGCGCCTGGCAGCTTTAGAGGTACAAAGAGTGCCTGGGCTGGATTTCGAGGAGCTAGGGTTGGTTGCTGGGATTGTGATTCCACCTAAATTCAAGGTGCCTACATTTGCTAAATACGATGGTTTGTCTTGTCCGAAGATGCACCTACGGTCTTACGTCAGAAAGATCCAACCTCATTCTTCTGATAAGGATCTGTGGGTCCACTTTTTTCAAGATAGTTTGTCGGGTACGCAATTGGATTGGTTCTACCAGCTTGAAAGATATGATGTGCATAATTTGGAGGATTTAGTGGCGGCCTTCTACAGACAATATCAATATAATGCGGACTTAGCACTTACTCGTACTCAATTACAAAGTATGGTTATGGTCTCTAATGAAGGCTTTAAGGAGTATGCCCAGAAATGGAGAGATTTGGCTGGAAGGGTGCAGCCACCATTGTCTGAGAGAGAGCTTGTGGATATGTTTTTGGGGACCCTGTCAGGTCCATTCTTTAATCACTTGATCGGGAGCTCATCTGCAGGGTTCACCGAGTTAATTCTGACTGGTGAAAGAGTCGAAGCTGGCATCAAGAGCGGTAAAATTTAAAAGGATGCATCTGCTTCTGCTGCTATCAAGAAGACCTTTCCAACCAAGAAAGAAGTCTCAGTTGTTTACTCCAAGAGAAGTCAAGAAAGAGTTGAGCGTCGACCAGCGGTGGGGGCTGTAATGATTCGGAATTCTGCAACTGATCAACCTCGAAATAGTCAACCCAGAACCAACCAAGCAAGGGTGGAAAGGCCTGCACGACAATTCACCCAGATCAACATGACACCTGCTCAGGTTCTCCCTCATCTGTTAAAGTTAAACCTTACAACCTTGAAAGATGCGCCGAAGAATCCAAATACATCCTCTCCTTACTACCATGCAAATGCAAAGTGTCCTTATCACTCAGATAGCCTGGGGCATGACACCAATAATTGTTGGGCCCTCAAGAATAAGATCCAGGACTTGATAGATGCCAAAGAGGTGGAATTCGATGCCCCTGAAAAACCTAATGTGATTTATGCCCCCAATGCCAAAACATGGTCATAATGTCCATGCTGTTGAAGAAGATCTTTATGTTGCTGCTATTGATGACTTAATGACTCCATTACCAATGATCAAGATGAATCTGTTGAAAGCCGGGATTTTCCCGGGCTGTGAAAAGATTGCTACCTTTGTTTGTCCTTACAATCTGACTGTCTACTGCTGAAGTTAGGCATCCAACGCCTAATGGATAATCAAGAAATCCTCTTTGAGAAAACTCCTGTTACTCCAACTCCTACCAATGATGTTGCTATAATTACCATTTCCACCAATCTTTCTAAGGTCTCCAAAAGACCTGTTAAGATTACATTCGATCCAAAGTTTGTACCTCTGAAGATAACTATGCCAGGGCCTATCTCATACAAGTCCAACAAAACAATACCGTGGAATTATGGAGGAGAGATCTTCTACCACGGTGTTAAGCAGATTGAATCAGTTGAAGAAAGTTCCGATGAAGAGACTCTTGACATAGGAAATATTGCTAGGACGAGTAAAATCACCCGCAGCGGAAGAATTTTCTCTCCGAAGATTGCTCTTCCAAGGGACCTCTTCGGACCCTCAAGTGCTCCTAAGGTTACTCTTGTGCCGGTCAACATCTCTGCACGAACTCCAGTGATTGAAGAAATTGATGCTCCCGTAGTTGTACCCTCTACTGTCGCTGCCGATAAAGGTAAGGGGATCCAAGAAGCGCCCGTCAGGACGAGGGCTCAGCCTTTGGTCATCCCCGAGACCACTCAAAAGGAAATGGAGGAGATTTTAAAAATAATTAAGAAAAGCGACTATGATGTCGTAGAACAACTGGGGAAAACCCCTTCAAAAATCTCTATGCTGGCCCTATTGCTCTGTTCTGAAGCTCATGCCAAAGCCCTGATCAAATTCTTGAAGACGGCCCACGTGCCTCAGGAAACCTCCGCGGACCAGTTCCAGGAGTGTATAGCCAGCCTAACAGCCGACAATGGTCTTGGCTTCTACGATGCCAATTTAACATCTAAGGGGAGAAAGCACAATGACGCGCTGCATGTCTCGGTAAAATGCAAAGGGACTACTCTGGCACACGTTCTGGTGGACACTGGTTCAACTTTAAATGTCTTACCAAAGAAAGCATTGGATAGACTAGATTGTGAAGGTCTAATTTTAAAGCCCAGCAATATCATCGTCAGAGCCTTTGATGGTTCTAAGCGGATGGTCCACGGGGAGGTGGACATCCCTATTAAAGTGGGTACGGAAACTTTCAATTCCACATTTTATGTCATGGACATTCGTCCCTCCTACTCTTGCTTGTTAGGAAGACCCTGGATTCATCATGCTGGAGCTGTTACATCTACTCTGCATCAGAAACTTAAGTACCCTGTCCAGGGGGAAATTGTGACAGTTCGTGGCGAGGAGGAGTATATGATAAGCCATTTGAATTCATTCCGCTATGTTGAATTAGATGGTGAATTCATCGAGACCCCCTTTCAGCATTTTGAGGAGGTAGCTCAGGAAGTTGCAGCAGTGCCTTCTGTACCCAACATTACCAAACCTGTGTCCCGGATGTCATCCCTTAAAGATGCAAAGGCTGTGACTGAGGAAGGAGGAAGCACAGTATGGTGTCAACTGCCAGATTTTCCTTACAAAACAGATAAGTTCGGCTTGGGTTTCACTACTGCTAGTTAGAAAGTTGTGTGTCGCTCCCGGGCTGGAGGGCCACCGGTGAAGATCACTCATCATGGAGTTCATGCTTTGGAGGATGGTGAAGAGGAGAGAAATTTTGAAGACTGGATCTTTCCAACTATTGAAGGAGTGTTGAACAACTGGGAGTCAAAAGACTTCGTTCCCATTACTTTCATTAATAATTAATTTATCTTTCGAACATTTTCGGTTGGTCTGTAATAATTTTTAAATAATTCGTACACTTTTTGCCTTATGCCTTACCCGAGGCATTTAGGTTCATTTGTAAGGGCTTGATTTTTCATCTTCATATGCCATTTTTAATGAATCATGGACATTTTCACATATAAACTTTTGTGTTCATTTTCTTTCTTTTTACATTTTATTTGTTTAAAGGTGGCTATCCCTTACACACATCCACACTCACAAAATGCAGGTACCCATCCACTCCGGATTCCATGGGTAACAATTCTGCTATGGCCTCCAGTGACTCTGAAGATCTGGTTAATCATGCCGAATACGAAGGTGATGAATACTGTGAAGTTCCTGGAGAGTCGGCTAGACTGCTGCAACAGGAAGAAAGGGCTATTCTACCTCACGAGGAGTTGTTAGAGACTATCAACTTGGGAACAGAGGAAGACAGAAAAGAAGTTAAAGTGGGTGCCAACCTAAAGCCAAATGTCAAGGAGCGTTTAGTTCAGCTGCTAAATGAATATGTTGAGATCTTCGCCTGTTCCTACGAAGACATGTCGGGACTGGATACAGATATTATGGTTCACCGTCTCCCTACAAGAGAAGACTGCCCACCAATTAAACAGAAAGTCCGTCGGATGAGGCCCGACATGTCCGAAAAGATCAAAGCTGGAGTGATGAAGTAGTTCGATGTTGGATTTCTTGTTGTTACTTCCTATCTACAACGGGTTGCTAACATTGTGCCTGTGCCTAAGAAGGACGGCAAAGTCAGAATGTGTGTGGATTACAGAGACTTAAACAGGGCTAGCCCTAAAGATGATTTTCCACTACCGCACATTGACATCTTGGTTGACAATACAGCTCAACATAAGGTATTCTCTTTCATGGATGGATTTTCAGGGTACAACCAGATCAAAATGGCCCCCAAAGACATGGAGAAGACTACTTTTGTTACGCAGTGGGGTACCTTCTGCTATAAAGTGATGTCATTTGGACTGAAGAATGTCGGGGCAACCTATCAGCACACCATGGTAGCTTTGTTTCATGACATGATACATCATGAGATTTAAGTCTACGTAGACGACATGATAGCCCGTTCACAAACAGAAGCAAAACACCTCGACCATCTGCAAAAGTTGTTTGTCAGGTTGAAAGAGTACAAACTCAGACTGAACCCTAACAAGTGCACTTTTGGAGTCAAGTCCAGTAAACTCTTGGGATTCATCGTCAATAACAAAGGCATCAAGGTTGATCCTGCCAAAGTCAAAGCTATACAAGAAATGCCTTCCCCTCGCACTGAGAAGGAGATCAGAGGTTTCTTGGGACGCCTAAACTACATTGCGAGGTTTATCTCTCACCTAACATCTACCTGTGAACCAATCTTCAAATTGTTGAAGAAAGATCAGGTGGTTAAATGGAATGATGACTATCAAGTTGCTTTCGATAAAATCAAGGAGTATTTGCTAGAACCTCATATCCTAATGCCACCCGTCGAAGGAAGACCGTTAATCATGTATCTGACCGTCCTGGAGAATTCAATGGGGTGCATACTGGGCCAACATGACGAGTCTGGCCGAAAAGAGTATGCCATTTATTACCTTAGCAAAAAGTTTACCGACTGTGAGACCCGCTACTCACTGCTCGAGAAAACTTGTTGCGCTTTGGTATGGGCTG
The DNA here is from genome assembly GCA_948472305.1 of Vicia faba. NCBI lineage: Eukaryota > Viridiplantae > Streptophyta > Magnoliopsida > Fabales > Fabaceae > Vicia > Vicia faba. The sequence continues at coordinate 95,677 of CATIWC010002954.1, read as the reverse complement.
CTCTCCGGCTAAGGCAGTATATGTTGACACATACCACTTTACTGATCTCTAAGATGGATCCAATCAAGTACATCTTCGAGAAGCCTGCTCTATCCGGAAGAATTTCCAGATGGCAGATGATTCTCACCGAATATGATATACAGTACATGACCCAAAAAGCTATAAAGGGGAGTGTGTTAGCCGATCATCTGGCCCATCAAGCTTTCGAAGATTATTAATCCATGAGATTTGACTTCCCCGACGAGGATATCATGACTTTGAGCAACATTGAAGAGAACAAACCGTATGACGGACCTGAGCAAGTGTGATACGGTGGGAAAACTGACTTGAGTTTTGCGTTTGTTTTCGCACTTGTTCGGTTTAGCATGAGTCGCCACCGACTTTTTATTTTATCCTAAAGGAAAGGTTAAAAAGCACAGGAAAAACCTTTTGAGATGTTTCGTGGGTTCAGGGGGGTAGATTATGAAAAGGGAAGGTATTAGCACCCTTTTCATCCATGGTTATCCATGGGCTCTTAGTTACTTGTTTTAGATCACTTGCCTTGGATTTTCAATTGCTTAAAATGGTGTGTGTGTTTTGAAAATGTTTTTGAAGAAGATGCCTTGTCTTAGGAAACCATTGTAATGACTCGTGTTTGAGTGTTTTACAAAGGTGTGTATCTTTTCGAAAATATGTTTCAAATGTTTTTGGAAGTTTGTTTTGGAAGTGTTTGTGGAGTGTGGTTTGAAAAGTAGGCAAGCGTGTTTTGCAAGTTTGTCAAGTAACTAAGAGTTTGTCTACCCCTAATTTTACTCAAAGGTTTTTCTCATGTTTTAACCCTTTTTAACAATTTTGTTCCACCATTGTATTTGGTGGACAATCTTGCGTTAGGATGTTTAACGGGACAGGCGCGGGTTATTGTATGGACCATGAATGCAATGGTGCCAAGTGTCTTTGGCAATTTGTTTGAAGGGACTATGATCATTTTGATAGGCAACTTTCGAAAGCGTCATCGAGGGACTATGATCATTTGATTTGTTTTGTTTTGCCAAAGAAACTCAACGTGCAAGCATGGCCCATTTTGGAAGGCAACAAGCGGGATTACCCTAGGGGTGCAAGTGTGAATTGTGTATTGGTTGTCATGCATTTATCTTTGTATTAGGTTATCTAGCGTTTGATTTTATGTACATACAAACCCTAAGTCTAACCATGGTATATTTGAAAGCGATAAATTGCGAGAATTTAAAATCTACGCTATTACAAATAAGTATCCGGGGGTGGGGGTACAAATGTTTACAAATGGGGATGAGACTTTAAAAGGAGAGTAGTGTCCAAATAATTTACAACCAAATCGAATCGATCGCAAATGTAATATGTAGTGTATAGCAATGTATAAGAATAAAGCAAATGTGTATGTATCAATGTATTTGTGTAAGTGTATGATTTATTTACAGGTGCGAAATGTTAACTTAATGTAATTAAGTATTTTATTTATTCTTTTGTATTTTTGTATTTTTCTATTTTTTATGTATCAATATTAATGTATTTTAATTAGTATTTTTATGTACAAAGCTTAAAAAAATAAAAAGGGGTTTTAATAAAAGAAAAATAAATGTTTAATCCTAAAAAATCTAATATCTAGGTATTTTTAATTAGAATGAAAAAACATTAACATTTTTTATATGTGAGAAATTAGTGTACTTATATATATATATTTTTTATAAAAGAAAATTAAGTTATAGAAACATAAATAAAAATGTTAGTCTATGTATAAAAAAGAAATGAATGGGCCCAAAGGAATTTATGAGGCCAGGCCCAAACAAAACAAACAAAAGGAAATAAGAGGGAAAGGGGGGGTACGCGCGCTGGCTTAAGGCTTTGGTGGGGCGACCCGGCCCATTGCGTTTTACACGTTTTGTTTGCAAGGGTTTCTTTTGAGTTTGTTCATTTAGGGTTTGTGAGAACACAGAGGTGCGGCACCGTTCGTCCTCTTCATTCCGTCCTCTTCATTTTTTCTCAATGTAAAGGCCACTGAACGAGACCCTCCGCCTAGGGCCACCGCGCCATCATCCGTCTTCCTCCCTCCATGGACCGCTCCAGTAGAGATAAGCAAAGGTAACAGCTTCTCCGTTTCGTCCTAGTGGTTTCGTGTTTTGTCTTGCTCATGCATGTTTTAGTTTCGTTTTCTGATTTTTAAGTGTTGTTGCTGTTTGAGGTGCGTGAAAGAAAAAGAAGGGAGGGATACTACCTTTTGGAGACGGAGGAGGAGAGGGAATTGGAGGCGCTTTGGATGGCCGGAGGCGAGGGCTTGGTGATGATGTGCGCTTTGGAATTCCTGGTACTTTTGTATTTGTTTTTTGGTTTGATGATGAAGGTACTGAAAACCCTAGCTTTGACACTTCTTTCTCTCTTCTGTTTGCTTCGTATGCTGGTTGAAATGTTGGTTTCGTTGCTTGAGGACGAACTTTACAGTTCTGAGAGCTCGTTTGGCTTGATTGAATCTGAGTTGCTTGGCTCCATCTATTTCACTCCTTTTCCTCTCTTTTACTTGCCCCTGAGATGCTTGTATGCTAGCCCTTCTGATATGCTTGCTTGATGAAATGCTGATATTGATTTGAATATTTCTCTTCCTCGCTTCTGTATGCTGGCTTTGATGATTTTTGCCCAGTGATGAATCACAGTTCTGAGGGCTTCGTTGCTTCAGTATGCTTATATGTTGATATGCTGAGATATTTGGTATGTTATGTTGGATTGATTCTGGTTTTGGAAAGGGCTTTGAAGGTTGAGCTTGTAGTTCTGGTTTGGGGTTACAGGCCTTGTATGCTTGAAAACAGGTTATAGGCTTGAGGGCCTTGAGGTTATGGCTTTTGTTGAGGCTTCAGGCTTGATGACAGTTTACAGGTTTAATGGTGCAGGTTTATGTTACAGTAGGCTTTTGGCTTATGTAGGTCTAAGGTTTATGGTGTTTTGGTTGAGATTACAGGTTTGGCTTGAAGTTTTGAAAGGCTTCAGGTTTATGAGCTTTGATGAATTTGGAGGTTATTAGGCTTTGTGTGGCTTCTGAGATATATATTATGCAGGTTGATGGCTTTTTTTATTATATCTTCCAGGGTCTTAGCCTTATGGTCTTTGAAAGGCAGGAGCTGTTATATTTTTTGTATATTCGTTCTTGGTCAATCCTTGGACAGGTTTGCAAGGCTTGAGGTTTTCACTCTTTATGCTTTCTTCTGCTGTATGCCTTCTGTCTCCTTTTTCTATGTGTTCTGATACATCCTATTTATATCTTTTGTTTAGCCTCTAGCCTGCTGTACTGTAAGATGCTTTCCTCTCTCTTTCTCTCTCCAGATTAAAGAAAAGCACTTTTATTGCTTAAATTTGTCTTCTTTCTGAAAAAGTAAACTGGCCTTGGAAAGTGATGATTTAAATATGTTTGCAATATTGTTTTCCTCTGCATAATTCCATATTTCTTGCATACTTTGTGTACCTTATTGACAGCTTTTTGGATTTGTTGATATCTTGATATCCTTGGACAATTTTTGACAGCTTTTGGCTTAGTTTGAAATTGTGATTCAGTTTGCCTTTATACTTGTACATGCTGTTTGGAAACTTGGTTGACAATTTTTGGATTTATGCAGTATGTTTGAAAATTTGAATTTGTGCATTTCACATTTTTGCAAGACCTTCTATCCCTCTTTGTGAACCGAGAGCAATCTCGTGATTTGCAGAGAGGGCAAACTGATTCCGGCCAGTTGCTTTTAAATTAACTGTCTGCCTTTAATTTTTATCTGCATTTGACCTTTTTTCTCTTCTTTGTTTTGCAGATGAAAATCAATGGAGCAAAAGAGGAGTAGCAGTATAGAAGATGAAGACTTAGGAATTTAGGATAGTTTTATATTTCAATTTTAATCATTGTAACCATTATTATTATAAATACTTTGTAAATGAATACTGTATTTAAATAACAATTGTAACAAATAATTAAAGATGAATGAAATCCAATTTTGATCAGTTAATTCTTTTTCCAGCTGTCTATTTAATTACTTATAAATTCTTAAATTATAATAAATGGAAATAAATCCCAATTATCCTAATTTAGAATAAATAAACAATTAATAAACACTGTGGTCAATCAATAATGAACCCGACGTTTCAAATATCCAAAGCAAAGCACAGCTAAACAAATGTCCACATGTCCTTTTTCTTTTACTGATTAAATCAAGAACTGCAAGTTCTTAATTCAACTGCCTTAGCTCATATAACTTGAAAAACACTATAGAATTAATTCTTTTTTGAGAAATATGCGCACAAACCCTAATTCTTGATTAAATTGTCAGAGAAGCGTCCGCCTGATCAAAACCTGAGCCAACTCAACCAAACCCTAAGCAATCTGTCTGAACTGCTTTAAAATCAAAGAAAACCCTAAATTTTGTCTGACTGATAAGAAAAAGTCTGTTTGACTGATTCTTACGCCAATCTGAAAAATCAGGAAAAGCCCGAAGCTGTGATTTCTTGTGGAAAAATACGAGGGCAAATTTTGGGGTACAACAACAAGGATCCCGATGGACCCTGTACTTTGATGGTGCCTCCAACGCACTTGGAAACGGTATCGGAGCGGTACTTATTTCTCCAGAAGGTTTCCATACACCTTTCACTTCTAGACTCTGCTTCAGCTGCACCAACAACATGGCCGAATATGAAGCTTGTATCTTTGGTCTCAAGGCTGCTATTGACTTGGGAATCAAATCATTGATTGTATTTGGGGACTCGACTTTGGTTATCAGTCAAATCAAAGGAGAGTGGGATACTAAACACCCTAACCCCATCCCTTATAAAGAATATGTCTTGACATTGTTACCACAGTTAGAGCAGATTACCTTCGAGCACTTCCCGCGAGAAGAGAATCAGATGGTGGATGCGCTAGCTACAATGTCTTCCATGTTTAAACTTAACTGGGATAATGAGGCTCCTCAAATTACCATTGAACGGATGGACGAACCTTCACATTGTCACGAGATTAATACCGAAGAAGTAGTGGACCGGTCATGGTTTCATGACGTCAAAAGGTATCTTGAAGCACAAGAATACCCTGAAGGAGCTTCAGTCAATGACAAAAAGTTCTTAAGGAGATTCTCTGCCAAGTTCTTCCTAAGCAATGGTATCCTATACAAGCGAAATCATGATTGCATTCTGCTCCATTGTGTGGAAAAGGTTGAAGCTGAGCAGATCATGGCTGAACTACATAATGGTACCTTCGGCACCCACTCGAGCGGATATACGATGGCTAAGAAGATTCTACGGGCAGGCTATTACTGGTCTACCATGGAAGCTGACTGCCATCAACATTCCCGTACTTGTCACAAATATCAAATCTACGCTGACAAGGTACATATACCTCCAGTTCCTCTCAACGTCTTAACAGCTCCTTGGCCATTCGCTATGTGGGGGATCGACATGATTGGAGAGATCAAGCCTACAGCATCCAATGGACACCATTTCATCCTGGTGGTCATTAATTACTTTACCAAGTGGGTCGAAGCGGCTTCCTTCTCCTCCATTACAAAGAATGTGGTTACCCGCTTCATCAAACAGAACTTCATTTGCCGGTATGGTATCCCTGACAGAATCATTACTGACAACAGTATAAACCTGAACAATACTATGATCACCGCTCTGTGCGAGCAGTTCAAGATTCAACATCACAATTCATCTCCCTATCGGCCTAAGATGAACGGTGTTGTCGAAGCTGCGAATAAAAATATCAGGAAGATCATTCAAAAGATGACAGTCACTTACAAGGACTGGCATGAGATGTTACTGTTTGCTCTGCACGAATACCGTACCACGGCACGAACATCAACTGGGGCAACACCCTATTCTTTGGTATACGGCATGGAAGTTGTTTTACCTATCTAGGTTTAGATTCCCTCCTTGAGAATCATGAAGGATGCTGGTTTGAGTGAAGACGATTGGATTCAGACCCGACTTGATCAACTTAACTTGATTGATGAAAAGCAACTTATTGCTGTTTGCCATGGTCAGGCGTATCAGAAACGAATGATCAAGGCTTTCAACATGAAAGTCAGATGCCAGGTATATTAAGTCGGGGATTTGGTAATCAAGCGGATCATCTTGCCACAAAGTGATCCCAGGGGCAAATGGACTCCTACCTACGAAGGACCATTTGTGATCAAAAACATCTTTTCTGGTGGGGCAATGATCTTGACCACCATGGACGGCGATGACCTGCCGCACCCTGCGAACATAGACATAGTCAAAAGATACTACGCATAAACGACTCGACAAGTTGAAAACCCAAAAGGGCGACTTGGGCAAAAATGGGCATCCCGGTGAATCGAAAACCCGAAAGGGCGGTTCAGGAAAAAATTAGGGATAAATAAAAAAAATCTGTACACCCGGCAAGTTGAAAACCCGAAAGGGCGACTTGGGCAAAAAAGGGTTTCCCGGTGGACTGAAAACCCGAGAGGGTGGTCCAGGCAAAAGTTAGGGAATTAAAGCGTATGAATATGTCTCGTCGGATCACTTTAAGGACAATATCTTCACAGACAAGCTCCTGGCTTCTGATCGATCCAGTCATCTTCGAATGAAGCAACGAATGGACAAGATATCCAAAGTCACGACGGTTATAGCAGAATAGGAACCCCATGGAATTTTTACACATAGCCAATCTTCTTTGTATAAAATTTTCTCATTTTTTATGACAACATTCTCTTACTGGGATGTATGTCTCCTTTGTACAAAATACTTACACAAAGTTAATACAAAAATACTTCAAAGTGCAGAAAATTATTTGCCTTTTCTTTCTTTTTACACTTGTGTTTTATTTGAAAACGTCCAATGATTTATTAAATAAGCATATGCATTTGAATATAATCACTGCTTACAAATAAAACGAAATGTAAAAGAATAATTACTGATAGGTTGAAAGGATGGGAAAACGTCTTTAGGCTATTTCAAGTGAAATCTCCTGCAGTACATCATCGAGGCCCCCAGTGGAGCCAAAACTTTGAAATACATGTCCCCCGCGGAGTTAAATTTCAAAATCATCACCAGAACTAAGTTTCCAAACTCCCAATCCCCAGCGGAGCCAAAAACTTTAAACTACAGACCCGCAGCAAAGATAAAAAAATTTTCCCCAACGAAATCTAAAACTTCAATCCTTAAACTCCGGTGGAAGACCATCCAGTTTCCTCCAGTTCCCCAGAGAGTTGTCTTAAGACCAGAAGATTCCCCTGCAAGTTATCTTAGAGCCTGACAGCTAACCAGACAATAGCTTCAGATAATTCCTCAGTAGATTGGCATACAACCCAAGCTCTTGAAAACTCTCCAACAGAGTAAACTTTCTCCCCACAGAGTTATTTCCTAACGGATTGAAGATTCTCAATCCCCAGCCATAGTCATCAAGTTTCTCGGGACCCCCAGGCAAGTTTCTCAAGCAGCACTCGGCATTATTCTTACAACGAAATGTCTATCATGTTCCAACTTCAAAGGACTTGAAGGATCCCTATATCCCCAGGAAAGTTGTGAAGGGTTCTCACATTCCCACAAAGGTTGTCAAAGTTCTTGTTGATCCCCACAAGTTGCCAAAAATTTTCTATCCCCAACAGTGGTCCAAGGATTTCTCATTCTCAGCAATCAAAGGTTGTGGAATTCCCGGCAACGGTCCAGGATTTATTTTCCCCGGCAGCAGTCAAAGATTTCATTATCTCCAGCTATCAAGAATTTATTTTCCTCAGCAAGACAACTAATCCGCTTACATGCACATACATTACATTCATGTATCATAAACATTGATAGAATACATTTTATTGCATCATACATGTCATGCAACATAGCTTTGTGTTTCAGCTAACATTTTACCCTTTTCAGGATAAGATTAAAAGCTATCTTTAACAACTATTCAAATATTTCAGATACAATACGGATACACTACAAGACATGGAAGTCATTCTGCTACTCATTCACATTTCTTATTCATATACAGTATGGATACACCCTAGACGCGGAGGTCATTCTATTACTCATTCAGAATTTCAAGTCAAGATACAGTATGGATACACCCCAGACACGGAGGTCATTCTACTACTCATACAGACTTCAGCAATCAGATACAGACTAGATACGCTCCAGACACGGAAGCCATTCTATTTCTCATTCAGATTCAACTTCAGGTCCAGATGCATCCCAGACACGGAAGTTATTCTGTCACTTGTCCAGATCCCAGTTACAGTATGGATACACCCCAGACACGAAGGTCATTCTACTACTCATACAGATCTCAAATTCAGATACAGTCCAGATACGCACCAGATACAGTTTCTATTCTATCACTCATCCTAAATTTATCCCCAGCCCAGAGATGCTCCATACACGGATGCTATTCTGTCGCCCATTCAGAATTCAGATACAATACAGATACACTCCAGGCATGGCAGTCATTCTGATATTCATTCAAGAATCGAATACAGTTACAGCTCGGATACGCTCCAGACACGGACGCCATTCCATTGCTCATATAGATCCACTCTCCAGATATAACTCAGATACGTTCCAGATACGGATACCACTTTGATGTTCATTCTCTGGATATTCAACAAACATCCTTGGATGGCATCTTTAAGCCTATCTCCAAAAAGATTCAATCATCTCCAAATGGCATCTTTAAGCCCATTTCCTCAACCTACATTTTGACAAGTGCAAATTTACGGGCACTCTAGTGTCCAATCATCTTTTACCTTCGTGTCACGAAAGGCAAACTCGTCAATCTAACTCTTCAGGTTCAAGAAGATTGAATAGGGGCAGATGTTGTACCCCAAAATTTTCCCTCTCATTTTATCAAGATTTCCCCTCAGAAGACTCTTTGGACTCCAGACAGAATTAGGGTTTTCTCTGCTCCATACATCTCCTTGCACTGTTGACCTGAAATTAGGGTTTGAGTTTGCACAGGGATTTTTGGACTTTCAATGCTCAAAGTGACTCTCATACTTCATGTTGGACTTATAAGATTTCCCATACCAAGTTTCAAGCTTTGAATCAAATTTTTGCCCAGTCAATTGGACAGTTGACCTAGAAATCAGCTGTATTGGGGAAAAAGTCAAATGTGGCCAATTTACAGTCAAACCTCATAATTTTTTATCCACATCAACATTATAGACTCATATGAACCATTTGATCAAGTTTGGACCACAACTCCTCAAGAAATTTGATCAGATCATCAAAAGGGTAAAATGGTCATTTTTAGGGTTTTGACTGTATAAGGGAAATTTATGATTTTTCCCCTAGACAATGGCAAATTGGGTTCAAGTATGGATTCAAGGACTCAATGGCATAATCTTGACCTAATCACAAGGTTCAAAAGATCTCAAAAGCATTAGATTGACAGATGAATTTTCCAGTCAACTGATCAAAAATCAACTATACACTGAAAAGTCAAACTTTGACTTTTTGGTCAAAATCAAGTGCCAAGGGTCATTTTTCATAAAGATGAGTCAAAACATGAAACTTGTTCATCAAGAAACCTAATTTTGCAAATTAGGGTTTAAGATTGGAAAATTTCATAACTTAGAATTTTTGAGTTATGAAATTTTCTTATTTTTTCCCAACTTTGCCCCAACATTTTTCATCATGATACAATTGGATTCAAGAAAAACTTCCAACATGAAAGTTGTAGTCCTCCACAAAATATAGAACTTTTATTCACAAAGTTTTCCCAAAAGAATCTTGGATCTCAAGTTATGATTTTTGGAATAAGGGTCCATGAAACTTTTAACTTAGTGAAATTTTGCCCTAGTTTAGGCAGGATTTTGACCTATCTTCATGGCCATTTTTCACATAGTTCCACTTGGAATCTCAAAATGCATTTCAAAGATGGATTTTTAGATCATGTTACAAGCTTTCAAAATTGTCCAAGAACTCTCCAAAATCATTTATGGTTAGGGAGAATCGAAGGTTTGAATTTGGAAAAAACTCACTTTGATCCATGGCATGTTTCATGTTGACACAAATTGCAAACTCTATCCAGCCTCACTTGTACTTGCTCATAGGTATTTAAACCCTTCCACACTAAATAATTTAATGCAAACTCAATGGTCTAAGGCATTATTCTGATCAATGGAAGTTTACACAAGAGTTTAATCTATTTTTGGCAAAAAGTGAACTATGCCATTTTAATAAAGGCAACTTTATGTCAACTTGCTTCCCTTGAGCCTTGAACCCCTCTCTTTGCAGCAAACAAGTTCCATAAACTTATACAAAGGTACAACAATCTTGTGCATGCTTGAAGGTAGCCTGTACAGGCCTGTCTTGTATCACTTCACACTTTTACTTCAAAACTAAGTAAACTTGCAAAAGATCCATTTTAAATCTGATAAGAACAAAGTTGGTAAGAATTTGAGACAACTTTTGCATATTTCCTTGAGCCAGAAGCACGAGCTATCCAATCCTCAAGCCTTCCAAAACACAAAAACACCATCTTCTTGCAAAACAGGGCAGCTTCTGCATTTTGATTTCAAAATCACAAACCACTCGTGCGTTTTGTCCCAAACCAGTTCCAATACCTTCCATATAACTCACCTAAGTTATCCCAACCATTGGCCATTGATTGTAACTCCATTTACAAGTTTCACCATTTCTGATTTCAGCTTGTGTAGGTTGATTTCTACAGGCTTATTCAAGCAAGCTCAAAGCAAACAAAGCATTGGGGAAGGTCAGAGGAAGTTCAGGCAAGCTCACAAACATCTCAGGCCTCACTGAAAACCCTTGCATTGCCATACACGAGTTCAACTGAAACAGGTATTTTCCAACTTTCTATCTCTCTATTTAGGAATCATTAGACTTAGGTTTGTGAATAAAAAATGTAGTACTCATTGCCCTTAAGCTGTACATATGCATAGATTTCATTTAAGTTAACTGTGTTGAGAGAATTTGCTTGATGAACATTCTGAAAAAGTTAGGTTAGAAATTAGGGCCAGAGAAATTCTCTCTGGTCTTTGAGAGTTATATTAAGTTCTTTATATGGTTGGAATCGTGTTGAAAAATGCTATAACTTTCATGTTGTGAGTTTTTGCTTTAGAGCACGTATGCAAGAGTTGGACATTTGTACAAGAAGCGCGCGTATTTTTGTTTGAATGAAGGTTGAAGATGAAGTAGTTGGGTTGGGCCTGGCTATTTCTCACTTTTTGCACCCCTGATTTGCTTCTCACACCCCATTGGCCCATTGTTTTATATTTTTATATTTTTCTATTTCTTTTTCATTTCTGATTTTATTTTATTTTTTCTAAACATAAAAAATTACCAAAAACATTTTCATAAATTTTCACATTTTATTTTGTATTTTTAATTATTTTTTCTAACATAAAAATAATTATTAAATAACATACTTTTATTTTCTTTAATAAAAACTTGAAAATAATACATAAAAATATTTTATTTTTATTTTTATTATTTACATACTTAAATAATATTTTTTCTAATATATTTTTATTTTTTGACATTTGTATATATTTTATTATTTTATTTTATTGTACATAAATAATATAATTAATATATATATACTTTCTTAAAACAAATTAGGGTTTCCACCCTTAATAAAAATAATATTTTATTTTCTTATTTTTTTTACACATTAAATATTATATTTTTACACACATAAAAATAAACTAAAACATTTTTTGCATATTTATAATATATTGCATATTTATTTAATTGTCTATTTAAATATTTCTTATTTATCATTTGAGTAAAGAATTCAATTTGGTTGTAATAATTTTAGGGTTTTAATTTCTTGCAAATAATCTCCTATTCAAAATTATATCCCCCTCCCTATATCAATGTTGTAATAGCTTATGTTTATTTTACGCACTTTATGCTTTCAAATATGACATGATAGAGATTAGGGTTTGTATGCAATATCCAAAATCAAAACAAATAGTTAGACCTAAAACAAGACAAAAAATGCATGAAAATGACAACGCAATGCACACATGCACCCCTAGGGTTCCATCCACTTGTTGCCTTTAAAATGGCCATGGTATGCATGTTGAGTATCTTGGCAAAACAAAAACAAAACAAAAGATCATAGTCCCTCGATGACGCTATCTTGGTTGCCTATACAAAATGATCTAGTCCCTCAAAAATTGCTAAAGATACTTAACACAATTGCTATCATGGTCAATACGATGACCCGCGTCTGTCCCGTTTAACATCCAAATACAAGGTTGTTTACCAAATGCAGTGGTAAAACAACAATGTAAAAGGGTTAAAAAAATGTGTAGGAAAGACTCTTGAGTAGATAGGGTAGACAACTCTTAGTTACTTGATCAAAACTTGCAAAAACATCCTTGCTATTTTCAAACACACCTCACAACACAATTTCAAAACATTTCCCAAAACAAAACTTTCAAACTTTCAAACATTGAAACATCTTTTCAAAAGACAATACATCTTTTATATATTCAAACAAGAATCATTACAAAGGTTGCCACAACTATGGCCTCTTTTCAAAACATTTTCAAAACCACACACAAAGCACCATTTCAAACAATTGAAAAGCAAAAGCAAGTGATGTAAACAAGTAACTAAGAGCCCATGGATAACCATGGATGAAAAGGTTGCTTGCACCTTCCCTTTTCATAATCTACCCCCCGAACCCAAGAAAACATCTCAAAGGTCTTTCCTGTGCTTTTTGACCTGTAGGTGTTTAGGTATTGGCTTGCATTTTTGGTAAATCCCAAGTGTATGTGTGAATGTCATGACTGATGTCATAACATTCTAGTTCATTTTGTACTGACTCATTAGGTACCTTTGTGTTGTACCCCAAAATTTGCCCTCCCATATTCTTCAAGAAATTGCCAAGCCAAGCCACAAAATTCCCCAAGGGTTGCACAGTGCAAGGGCCTCCTAAACAGTCAAAATTAGGGTTTTGAGTCTGACCAAGAAAAGGTAGTTTTCAAAGGCCCAATCAAGTCTCATATGCTTACAAACATGGTCAAGCATCCTCATATCAAGTTTCAAGGCATTCAGCTCAAAATTGCACAGTCAAAACCCTAAATTGCACTACAGTCAACTGTAGGGGCAAAATGGTCATTTGACAGTCAAAAGTTCAAATTTTTGGTCAACATATCATTTTGAAGCCACAAACATCATTTGATCAATGCTTGATCATGATTCTCAAAATTTGGCTCAGAAATCATCAAAGATGCAAAAGTTGCTATATTTGGACAGCTGAAAAAGTCAACTGAAATTGACCAGAGCATAACTTTCACATGGATTATCAGAAAAATCCCATCCAAAGCTCATTTTGAAGAGAAAGACATTTCCTACAACTCATCTTCATACCTCAAGTCCAAGAAATGCTCTCACAAAAAGTTATCAATTTCAACATTATAGGTCATTTTCAAAAGTCAACAAAAAGGGACTTTAAGTCAAAGGCCATAACTTGAGATTGGAAAATCAAAATGACATGGGATCAAAGGCATTGGTTAAAGGACTCAAAGACCTTTCCAAAATGTCCAAGAACATGAGAAAAGCTTAAAAATTGAGCAAGTTATGCCTTGTAGAAGTTGGGAAATTTTTGTGAAATGGCAAAAGTCAACTATACTTGAAACTTCAATTTTTGACAAAAGGGCCCACTTTCTTCCATGTGATTCAGCCTTGTCATGCCACACACGTGTCCCATGATTAGTTTCAAGATCAAACATTGATTTTTCTATTTTATTTAATTTTTGATAATTTAATTCATTTTAAATCTTTAAGAACTCAAATAAAATTCAAAAAACCAATGGAATAATGTCATTTGAATTTGGACAACTTCCATATATCATGGGCCAGCTCAAAAACTCATGCTAGGGTTAAATTGCACACCAAGTCTTGGGTTGCTTAAAAAAAGGGAAAATTGGTTAATGGTGAAAACCCTAGGACTAGTTCTCTCATGGGCATGAATCAAGGCCAACTAACAAGCTAATTCTCTTCCCTCATAAGTGCTAAGTCAAACCCTAACCATAACAAACCAAATGCTGCGCTCAAAGGCTCATAAAAAACTTGGAATTTTGACTTGAAAATTGAATTCTGAAATCACTACTAGAGGGCGATTCAAAGCTTGATTCTTTTTCTAATAGCTTCCTCAAACTCTCCTGATCACATTCCAATCACAAACAACAACCCAAACGCAAAGAACTGGTATATTGGATTCAAACTGTACAGGAAAAATTTCATAATCGAATATCATGTTATAAGCATTCTTTGTGAAATTTATGCATAGATTCTTACTCCTCATGATATTCTGAAGCTAACCCATGCCATTAATTTGATTATTATGCTGTGTATGCAATTTCGCCATTGTTGTTTTTCTAGGGTTACGAAGCTCAAAATTGGGGCTTTTAAAAATAGGCAAAATTAAGCCTCAAAACCATGGCCATTGAATTCAGTGCATTGAGACGGACATAAACCAACCTTCGCGAATAATTTATGAAGCTTATAGCGCTAATCGCTATTTTTCCATAGCCCACTTTCTGCAACGCCATGAAAACCGTGGCCATACGCTTTTGTTTACAGGGGACATGAAGACGAAGATATCGTGGCAAGTTCTGATTCGTTGGTTCAAACTTTCGCGCGTTGGATCCACTAATTCTCCATTTTCTTTTCAAAATCTTTATTTGTTCTTAATATATCAAACAGGTTAAGTGGCACAGATGGCGAGCGCTTATTGTTTCAACCTCCAAGACCTGGGTTCGAGTCCCAGGTCTGAGTAATTTCCATATTATTTTTCCATTAGTAATTACATGCAGGCATAACGTTAAGACTCACCATGCACGTTCAAGGATCAACCAGCCACGCGTCCTGGAGATCAATCAGAGGGCTCAAATTCAAGGCATATGGTAAACGTTGGTCAGCCTTGCTACATGCTACGCAAAAAGTCAATGGACCAAAGTGTTGATGGGCCAGAATGCTAGGCCTATACCTCCAATTTTGGGGCTACCCCCCCCCCTGGTTTGCCTTCCCTAATCTTTTTATTTATTTTTATTCTTGTTTTAATTACTTTTATTTAATTATTGTTTATTTAATTAATTATTTTTTAACAAAATACAAAAACATCATAAAATCGGAAAAGGCCAAAAAATATAATATTTAATTATTTTTATGAATAAATTGCATGTAAATAAATTTAGTATAATTAGGTTTTTTTTGCAATTTTAATTCTTTTCATAAAAAATATAAAAAAATGTAGAATTTAGGTTTAATTGTTAATTCTTTTTTTGATTTCCTTTTTTATCATGATATTATTATTTTATTTATTTTCATAAATTGATTTTTGCATGTAAATTAACTTAGATTTAAATTAGGTTAAAACTTAATATTTTCGCAATAAATTTAAAAAACATTAGAACTAGGGTTTAGCATTTTATTTTTAATTTCAATAAATTCTTTTTTCTTTTAAATCTTAAAAAACACAAAATACCAAAAAAAACATTCTTTCTTATTTTAATTTTTAATTCCTTATTAACTTTAATTTGTTGTAAAAGGGTCCAACGCCCATGTCCATAATTTGCTTAATTTGCACATTTATTTTATATCGTTTAAATAATTATGTATATGTCCCAAAGCCTTGTAACAATTTTTACTTTCTCGCACTTTTATTTGCTTTATTTACTTTCTGTCAAATCGGGTTCGGTTTAATTTTGGCGATGTGGACCCGCGCCATTTGTAATAGTTTAGATTTATTTTCCCGCAAATATTAACTGTTAAATAAGCATGCAAGAATGAATGGCCTTAAAAATAAAATCAAGCGTAGATCACTTTAGCATGACAAAAGACAAATGCAAATGAAAACGATACACGAATCGCACACACCACCCCTAGGGTACGCCTCACTGTTGCCTTGCCTTCGAAAGGTGATCGTCAAGTAGAGGATGTCTTAGTAAGTCCTCATGATCCGGGAACCTGGCATGAGGGTAGCTTCTAAGGTGTCTTCCCATTGCTCCGGTGATCACCATGTCCCTACAAACTCGAATTGACCCGAACACCTCCAACGGTGGTGCTACCTACCTCTCAATGGTGGGATGGCACTACTTTAAAGGATATTTACACAGACGAATTCCTTAGGGTAGGTAGACGACTCATGGATACTTGCTCTCTTCAAAACAAAAATTCAAAGACTTTTCACACCAACAATTTTCAAAAGATTTCAAAACAAATTTTTCAAACACTCTGACGTACGAGTCGAACTGAAATTTTTTAAAGAAACTTTTAAAACCCACATTGAAAAGCAAGCAAACATTTTTGAAAACACATTGAGCAAGTATCTAAGAGCCCATGGATAACCATGGATAGAAAGGGTGCTAACACCTTCCCTTTCTATAATCTACCTCCCGAACCGAGAATAATCTCTTTAAGGAATTTTTCGGTGCTTTTGTCCTTTCCATTTGGAGAAAATAAAAGACGGTGGCGACTCTTGCTTCCGCGACATTTCGCGAACCAGCGTTAAACAGTCAGTTCCAGATCCACCGATTACAGAACTGGCGACTCTGCTGGGGATAAAACTTAAAGTGAGGTGTACCTTAGGGCTAGTTCATAATTGTGTTTTCAATTGTTTTCCTTGTGTGCTTTAAATTGTGGGTTGCTTGGGAGTTCTATAGATCCTAACCCGGATCTGGGGGATACCTTCTTAGAAAGTAGCAACAAGGCTGTGAGGGAACTGTGCGGGGTATACCGACATGGTTGAAACAGTCTGCTACGTTGATGTGGCACTTTGGTGTGTACCGGTAACCCTTGAGTTCAGTCAAGGAGAGTACGGGGCCTCCATGTGGTGTCATGAAGCATCAACAGACCTTAGGAACCTTAATTGAACCATCTTGGCCTCTTTAGGGTAGTGAGATAACTGACTTTGGTGCAGTCCGAGGTTGGTTGATACTTGATACTACACTCAATTGAGGGTTGCTTTCCTGGAATATTTCGGTCGCCAGTTCAGTGGCTAAATCGAAACGATGAACAATGAAAGCAATCCCGTGATATTGGGAACCTTAGAACCCGGTTACTTTGATTAGGACAGGTTGAACTCACCAACTTCAAGAGGGTACTACCCAGACCCCATGCTGGCCTTAAACCTTAAGGGCTTGTCTTGTGTGCCTTGTGGGCCTTACATGTTTGTCTTTGTACATATTCGTGGTGTGTTTAATCATAGCATCATGACATCATCCAGCATCATATGCATTGACTAACCATTTCAGGGGTTCGAATTTTCATCTTTGTTCTTGTTTTGTAGGACATGGAAACTGTTCGTAGAAAGACAATTCAAATCAGTCTTGTAAGGATCCCTCCTCAGCTTAAGGAGCTTATATCCAGGATTCCCGAGAACTCTTCATTCAGTAAAAGGGATGGAAGCCTCATCAGCTTGGTCAACACCAACATTGAGGAAGATCTGATAAAGGTCTTATTCCAGTTCTTTGACCCTCTACATCATTGTTTTACCTTCTTGGATTATCAGTTGGTACCTACATTGGAGGAGTTCTCCCGACTCCTGAAGATCCCTGTCCTTGATCAGCTACCCTTCAACGGTACAGAAAAGGAACCTAAGCTTGAAGAGATTGCTAAAGCTTTGCACCTACAGTCATCTGACCTCAAAGGACATTGGGAAGTTAGAAGTGGTACCAAAGGGTTCTTAGCCAGGTTTCTGTTTGAAAAGGCCTATGAATGTTGGAACTCCCTTGACTTACAAGCTTTTGAAGAGGTTGTGGCCCTTCTTGTTTATGGGTTGGTGTTGTTCCCTAACCCAGACCAGCTCGTTGATATCAATGCTGTCCAGATCTTTATGTCCAGGAATCCTATACCTACGTTGCTGGGGGACATCCTTCACTCATGTTACACTCGAACCATGAGAAAAAGAGGTGTCCTTATGTGTTGCACTCCTCTCCTGGGAAAGTGGTTTATTTCGCACCTTCCACAATCAGTCCTGAAGAACGAGCGGGGTTTGAGATGGTCACAACGGTTGATGACTCTTACACATGCAGATATACATTGGTGCCCTAGGTCCAGAGAAGATGTCACTATCATTGATCGTTGCGGGGAGTATCCTAATGTTCCTTTACTTGGAATCAGAGGGGGTATTACTTATAGCCCATGCCTGGCTTGGAGACAATTTGGTTATGCTCGGAGGGATGGTCCTCATGACATGTTGATTCCTGACATAGTTTTTGACTTCGACAACGATACTCAAGGACTTCGCCAGAGATTTATCAGAGCTTGGAGGATGCCTAGTAGGATAAACAGCAAGACACTGGGGCACAGGAACTCCATCCCTTTGGAGCCTTACCTCAAGTGGGTACGAGCCCGCTCTCAGAAGTTAGTAATGCCTTATCCTCACATGCTTCCAGTAATCAAAGAGCCTGCCTTGGAAGGAGAGGCGTCTCACGTTATTCAGCACCCTGATATGCCCACATCCTGGGAAGAGATGCAGAAGAGCTGGATCCAGCTTAAGGAAGAGCGGAATTCTCTTGAGACTAGTTTGCATGCCAGTGAAAAGAAGGTCTTGGAGCTCACCCGCCTGTTGCATGAGGAAAGGAACCTCAACACTTACATAGCTCCAAAGAAGATGCGCAACATATTTTGGGATTGATTTGATCTTTTTGTACTTTTGCCCATGAGGCTTTGATGTATTAAACAATGATTTTCTTAATAATAACGTGTGTTCCTTTTGGTCTACAACAAATTTGAATTTTCGAACTCTTGAATGCATTGCATAAACACATATCATTCATCATGTGCATCATAGGTACTCTTCTTTTCAGGATGTTTACTGTTCTTCGCTGTTTATTTCAGCATCATGAACCCTGAATCATCAACCGAGGCATCTATCAAGGCTCTTCAGGCGCAAAACGTCCAATTTCAGGCGCAGAACGCCCAATTTCAGGAGCTGATCAAGGGCTTGGCTCAGGGTCAACAAGAGTTGAAGACCATGCTTCTGAAGAAGACTAAGAAGAAGAGGAGGACTGTGCTATTTAACACTGGGCGCAGACTCGGGAACACCTTGGTTGAAGCTGAAAGGACTACTCCATCTGTGGAGGAAGATAGTCACCAAGAAAGGGAGGTCCCTACTCCTGTGGGCTCTGATACTGAAACAGACTTCAACGACGAACAGTACCCTCCTGCTGAAGACCGGTACAAGCAGCTGGAAGACAGATTAAAGGCTATGGAAGTTCAGCGGGTGCCTGGACTGGATTTCGGAGACTTGGGGTTATCTACTGGGGTGGTGATCCCACACAAGTTCAAAGCACCTGCCTTCGTGAAGTATGATGGGGCTTCCTGTCCCAAGATGCACCTCCGTTCTTATGTAAGGAAGATCCAGCCTTACACAGCAGACAAGAACCTTTGGATCCACTTCTTCCAGGAGAGTCTTTCAGGGACTCACCTCGAATGGTTCTATCAGCTGGATGGAATCAGCATTCGTAACTGGGAGGATCTGGCCACTGCTTTTTACAAGCAGTATCAATATAATTCCGACCTCGCTCCTACGCGTACCCAACTCCAGGGTATGTCGCTAGGGTCGGGTGAAGGTTTTAAGGAGTATGCCCAGAAATGGAGAGATCTGGCTGGCAGGGTGCAGCCACCATTGACGGACCGGGAGCTGGTAGATATGTTTTTGGGGACCCTATCTGGTCCATTTTTCAATCATCTCATTGGTAATTCCTCTGCTGGGTTTACTGATCTGATCCTGACTGGTGAAAGGATCGAGGCCGGTATAAAATCGGGGAAGATACAGAAAGTTGCCTCCTCCAGTACTGAAAAGAAACCCTTCAAAAAGGAGGCTAGTGCTGTATATAGCTCCCGGAGAACAGAGCGACCTGAACGCCACCAATCTGTCAGTGCGGTAATGATTGCCAAACCTGCTGCCGCTCCTCGGCCAACTAATCCTCAAAAGTTTGAAAGACCCCGGAGAGAGTTTACCCGTTTAAGCATGACCTTATCACAGATCTTGCCACAGTTGCTATCCACCAATTTAGTGACTGTCAGGGAGGCTCCAAAGTTTCCCAATACTGCATCCCCCAAGTTTAATCCAAATGCTCGCTGTGTTTACCACTCTGATAGCCCGGGGCATAACACAGATGACTGTTGGGCCCTAAAGAATAAGGTTCAAGACCTCATTGATGCAAAGGAAATACAGTTTGAGGCGCCCGAGAGGCCGAATGTTGTAACTGCTCCCATGCCCCAGCATGGAGTGAATGCTGTTGAGGAGGATTTGTATGTAGCTTCGGTGGATGATGTTGCTACTCCGTTGCTGACGGTCAAGAGGAACTTGTTACTAGCCGGTTTATTTCCGGGATGTAGCGAAGGGTGCCCTCTATGTGTTGCTTTCCCTGCTGGTTGTTCTCTGCTGAAGTCAGGCGTCCAAAACCTGATAGATAGTAAAGAGATTTTGTTCAGAAAGACTGTTGTTCCTGCTGCTCCTGTTGAAGAAGTGTCGATCGTTACCATCTTCAACAACCATTCCAAGGCTCCTTCAAATAAGTCTGTCCAAATTTTGCCAGTTCACAAGAGTGCTCCCATCACCATTACTGTTCCGGGGCCTATCCCCTACAAATCTGATAAGGCTGTCCCATGGCATTATGGGGCGGATGTTTATGTTCTGGGTGTGAAACAAGAGTTCAACATTGATACTGGTGTCTCCAACATCACTGGGCCTGCTAAGGTCACTCGTAGTGGAAGACTGTTCTCGCCAGACATCGCTCCTCCGGTAATTCATAGGCCTTTGGTTTTCACACCTGCCAGGGTGCCTGTTTCTCCCCCTGACCAAGAATCCACCCCTGCTACCGAGTCATCTGATACTCGGGACGAGGGGATTGCTGCTGATGTGCCCGCCAGGACGGAGGCACCGAGGACCATTGTTGAAGCTTCCAGGCAGGAAATGGAAGAAATCCTCAAGATAATAAAGAAAAGTGATTTCAACGTTGTAGAACAGCTGGGGCACACCCCCTCTAAAATCTCCATGTTGTCACTGTTGCTGTGTTCAGAGGCCCACGCAAAGGCTCTGATTGCTTTCTTAAAGACAGCCCATGTACCCCAAGAGACGTCTGCTGACCAGTTCACCGACTGTGTGGCCAACCTAACCGCTGATAATGGCCTGGGTTTCTCTGATGCCAATCTGACAGCAAAGGGGAAGAACCATAATGATGCCCTGCATGTCTCCATTGAATGCAGGGGCACTACTCTTGCTCATGTGCTGGTTGACACAGGTTCTTCATTAAACGTGCTGCCCAAGAAGGCTCTGGATAGGCTGGATTGTGAGGGTCTAGAGCTCAAACCAACTCACATTGTTGTCCGGGCCTTTGACGGGTCCAAAAGAATGGTACATGGTGAGGTGGACATCCCAATCAGGGTTGGGTCACAGGTATTTGATTCAAAATTCTATGTGATGGACATCCATCCGTCCTATTCTTGTTTGCTGGGTCTCCCATGGATCCACAAGGCTGGAGCTGTGACCTCCACATTGCATCAGAAGCTCAAGTACCCGGTCAGGGGGAAGATCGTAACAGTGCAAGGGGAAGAGGAGTACATGGTCAGCCACCTCAACTCCTTCAGATACGTAGAAATGGATGGGGAGTTCATTGAAACCCCCTTTCAACATTTTGAGGAAGTACCACAAACCTTGGCAGCAACAGAAGCAGATGAAGAGGTTTCTCCTTTGAAGATGGCCTCCTTAAAGGACGCCCGGGCTGTGATCGAAAAAGGTGAATGTGCAAACTGGGGCAAGCTCCCTGATCTTACTCCTAAGACTAACAAGTTTGGGCTGGGTTTCACCACAGAAGCTCAGAAAGCAGTGCGCAAGGCGAGAATTGGAAGACCTCCTGTGCTCATCACCCACTCAGAAGTGAATGTTATTGGAGAGGAAGATAAAATGGAAGAGTCAGAGTTCGACAGCTGGATCTACCCGATGACCGACGGTGGATTGACCAATTGGACTGCTAAAGACTTTACACCCATAACTTTTGTTCCCCAGTAATGAATTTCTTTGTTTTTGATTTGTAATAAACAATAATTTGAAACTATATGGCCCGGTGTCTTACCCGGGGCACCGTGGTTTTATTTGTGAGGGCTTTTGTTTGTCACTGTCATATATCATAAATAAAAGCATTGGACGTTTTTTACATTTCAAATTTTGCGCTCCTTTTCTTTCCTTTCTTTACATATTGCAAAACAGCTGTATTTACACACACACTCACTCATACAGGTTTCAATCCACTCTGGATCTCACTGGTAACGACTCTGCTACTGCCAGTTATGACTTCGAAAATCCGATCAACTTAGCCGAAGACGAAGGTGAAGATGATTGCGAAGTGCCTGGTGAACTTGCAAGACTGTTACAACAGGAAGAGAGGGCAATTCAACCCCATGAAGAACCAGTGGAAATAATAAACTTGGGTACTGAAGAAGACAAGAAAGGGGTAAAGATTGGCGCCAACCTAGAACTCAGCGTGAAGCAACGGTTGACTCGGATGTTGCATGACTATAAGGAGATCTTTGCCTGGTCCTACGAAGATATGCCCAGATTAGATACCGACATTGTGGTCCATCACTTACCAACTAAAGAAGATTGCCCTCCGGTTAAGCAAAAGGTCCGCCGTATGCGTCCAGAGATGTCTGAGAAGATTAAAGCCGAGGTTATGAAGCAGTTTGATGCCGGGTTTCTTGCAGTGACTTCTTACCCTCAGTGGGTTGCTAATGTGGTGCCGGTACCTAAGAAGGACGGCAAGGTCAGAATGTGTGTCGATTACAGGGATCTGAACAGGGTCAGCCCCAAGGATGACTTCCCTCTACCTCACATTGATGTCCTTGTTGATAATACAGCTCAGCATAAAGTGTTCTCTTTTATGGATGGTTTTTCAGGCTACAATCAGATCAAGATGGCTCCTGAAGACATGGAAAAGACTACATTTGTTACTCAGTGGGGCACCTTCTGCTACAAAGTCATGCCTTTTGGACTAAAGAATGCTGGGGCAACCTACCAACGTGCCATGGTTGCTTTATTTCATGACATGATCCATCATGAGATAGAAGTGTATGTTGACGACATGATCGCTAGGTCCCAGACTGAGGAAGAGCACCTAGATCATCTGCAGAAATTGTTTGACCGGTTGAAACTGTACAAACTAAGATTGAACCCTAATAAGTGCACCTTCGGGGTAAGATCTGGGAAGTTGCTAGGCTTCGTGGTCAGTGATAAAGGAATTCAAGTGGACCCTGCTAAGGTCAAAGCCATTCAAGAGATGCATGTTCCTAAGACAGAGAAGGAAGTCATAGGCTTTCTAGGACGTCTGAATTACATTGCTCGGTTCATCTCACACTTAACTGCTACCTGTGAACCAATCTTCAAGCTGCTGAAGAAAGATCAGGTAGTACGTTGGAATGATGAATGTCAGGCTGCTTTTGACAGAATCAAAGAATATCTCCAAGAACCACCCATCCTTATGCCACCAGTTGAAGGGAGACCTTTGATACTTTACCTGACAGTGCTTGATAATGCAATGGGGTGTGTGCTGGGGCAGCATGACGAGTCTGGCCGAAAAGAGCATGCCATTTATTACCTTAGCAAAAAGTTTACCGACTGTGAGACCCGATACTCACTGCTTGAGAAAACTTGCTGCGCTTTGGTATGGGCTGCTCGCCGGCTGAGACAGTATATGCTGACTCACACTACCTTGTTGATCTCAAAAATGGATCCTATAAAGTACATATTCGAAAAGCCTGCTCTGTCTAGGAGAATTGCAAGATGGCAGATGATCTTGACGGAATACGACATTCAGTACACGACCCAAAAAGCCATCAAGGGAAGTGTATTGGCAGACCACTTAGCACATCAAGCTGTGGATGACTACCAATCAATGAACTTCGAGTTTCCAGATGAAAGCATTATGATAGTAACTGACTGTGAAATACCTGGACCGGATGAAGGACCTGAACCAGGATCCCGATGGTCTATGCATTTTGACGGAGCATCCAACGCTTTGGGAAATGGTATTGGCGCCATCATCATATCTCCACAAGGTACTCATACTCCACTCACCGCCCGGCTGTGTTTCAACTGTACCAACAACATGGCGGAGTATGAAGCGTGTATCATGGGTCTTCAAGCTGCGATCGACCTGAGGATCAAATTTCTGAGTGTCTTCGGAGATTCCGCTCTTGTGATCAATCAGATCAAAGGAGAGTGGGATACGAAACACCCAAACTTGATTCCTTACAGAGAATGTGTGTTGGCCCTGATCCCCCACTTCACAGAGATAACATTTGAGCACTTTCCAAGAGAAGAGAATCAGTTGGCGGACGCGTTAGCTACAATGTCTTCAATGTTCAAGGTTAAATGGGATAATGAAGCTCCCCGGATCATCATCTGGAAACTGGACGAACCGGCATACTGTTGTGATCTCGAAACTGAATTGGTAACTGAGAAGCCTTGGTACCACGAAGTGAAGAGATATCTGGAAGCTCAGGAATACCCTGAAGGTGCTTCTGTCAATGATAGGAAATTCCTGAGGAGGTTTGCAACCAAGTTCTTCCTAAGCAACGGCATCTTGTACAAGCGAAACCATGATTCAACCTTACTGCGTTGTGTGGATAAGACTGAAGCAGAAAGAATCATGGAAGAGCTGCATGAAGGGACCTTTGGTACGCACTCCAGTGGACATACTATGGCTAAGAGAATCCTACGGGCAGGATATTACTGGTCTACAATGGAAGCTGACTGCTACCAACATTCCAGGACATGCCACAAGTGCCA
The DNA here is from genome assembly GCA_948472305.1 of Vicia faba. Taxonomy (NCBI): domain Eukaryota; kingdom Viridiplantae; phylum Streptophyta; class Magnoliopsida; order Fabales; family Fabaceae; genus Vicia; species Vicia faba. The sequence continues at coordinate 70,917 of CATIWC010002954.1, read as the reverse complement.
GATTTATGCAGATAAAGTGCATGTTCCTCCGGTTCCCCTGAATGTTATGACTGCGCCATGGCCGTTTGCAATGTGGGGCATAGACATGATCGGTGAGATAAAACCTACGGCATCGAATGGACATCGCTTCATCCTGGTAGCGATTGATTATTTTACAAAATGGGTTGAAGCAACGTCCTATGCTACGGTAACCAAGACTGTTGTGGCACGGTTCGTTCGGCACAACCTGATCTGTCGGTACGGTGTCCCTGAGCGGATTATTACAGATAACGGTACCAATCTGAACAACAAGATGATCGCTGAGCTCTGCGAACAGTTCAAGATACAGCACCACAACTCTTCTCCTTACAGACCGAAGATGAATGGGGCTGTAGAAGCAGCAAATAAGAACATCAAGAAAATCGTGCAGAAGATGACAGTAACTTATAAAGATTGGCACGAGATGTTACCGTTCGCTCTACATGGGTACCGTACCTCAGCTAGGACGTCAACCGGGGCAACTCCTTTCTCTTTGGTTTATGGTATGGAGGCAGTCTTGCCAATCGAAGTACAAATACCCTCTCTCCGGATAATGAAGGATGCAAATCTGAACGAAGATGATTGGATCCAGACACGACTTGATCAGCTCAACCTTATTGATGAAAAGAGACTTGCTGCTATCTGTCATGGTCAGACGTATCAGAAACGGATGATCAGGGCATTTAACAAAAAGGTCAGACCACAAGAATATCAAGTCGGGGATCTGGTAATCAAGAGAATTATCCTTCCTCAGAGCGATCCAAGGGGCAAATGGACCCCTACGTACGAAGGGCCATTTGTGGTTAAGCATGTGTTCTCAGGAGGAGCAATGATATTAACCAATATGGATGGTGACGACCTTCCTCACCCCGCCAATGCAGACATAGTAAAAAAATACTACGCATGAAAAAAGACCCGCTAGGCTGACATGCCTAGGCAAAAATTAGGGCTTCCCATCGAACCAAAAGGGTTCGGGCAAAATGAAGGGATGAAAATGAAAAAATCTGTACACCCGGCAAGTCGAAAACCTGAAAAGGCGACTTGGGCAAAAATGGGTATCCCGGTGGACTGAAAACCCGAAAGGGCGGTCCAGGCAAAAATTAGGGATAAAAGCGTAATACTATGTCTCATTGATCACCTTGCATCCAGAATCCGGTATCTACATCAAGTTCAGACGGCATCGATCAGTCAGCTTCACCTTCAACCAAGGTCATCAAATGATGAGACACTCGGAGTTATAAAGGCAATAGCAGAGTTGAAACCCAGTGGATCATCCATCTTTCACACAGCTGTTTTACTTTCTTTTGTACAAAACTTGTATAAACTCTTTTGCTCGGCGACGTTTCTCTTACTAGGACGTCAGCCTCTTGTACACAAAACGCCTATTCACAGGCTATGCAAAATCAATACAAATATACTTTTCAGTTAAATGTGCCAACTGTTTTTCTTTTTCTGTTTTGTTTTGCGAAGAACGTCCAAGGTTCAATTTGTGATATATGCATTGACAATAATTTGCTAACTCATGAATATTTGCGTACGAAACAAAGGAATTAATTGCAGGTAACACTAGAAACAGGGGCAATAAGGAGTTGTCTAGGCAATCTAATTGTTCTATCCTCCAAAGTACCAAGATGGGTTCAGCTGAAGGACATAACCAGATATCTTAATTCCCCAGAGAGTGAGCCAGCAAGTCAGTACACTCTCCTCAAGCAAAGCTATTATCAACCTTAAGGAAGTTGGGTATTCTCCCGTAGATCTCAACATTCCCCAGCAGTATATGTGCATTCTTAACAAGCATCCCCGGCAGTCTTAGCCTAAAGATTGTTCCCCGGCGGTATATCAAACATTCAATGGAGTCACTTCCCCAATACAGTTCAAAACTTCCCCAGGAGAGTCCAATCCAATTTCCCCAGGAAAGTTGGAATTCTTATCCCCAAGCAGTAAGCTTATCCCCAGTAAATTCTGGAAGCTTATCCTTCGCAAAGCACGAACGCATCGCCCGACTTCATTTAAAGAGTTATTTCCTCAACAGGATATAACTGGGTTATCCTCAGCCAAAAGCCACGGAAAGAGTGTTGTCAACAAAGTCTTCCTATCCCCAGCAAACTATTATCAACACTCAGCAAGGCATCCCTCTTCCCACAGAGTATTGCTTCCCAGCATGGTCGCTAGAGTATCTTTTCTCCCCGCAGAATCCTCCATTTGCCAAGTTTATTCCGCAACGGAGTCATCTTCTCCTACCGGTATTCTTGCAGTTATCATCCCCAGCGGAAGCAAAATCTATTCTTCAACATCAGCCCAGGATACGACTTCCCGGCACCCGTCAAGGATTCACTTTCCTAGACAAAAACATACATAAAACATCACATACATCATTATAGCATGCATAACACACTGCATCATACAAGTCTCCTTTATGTTGAGAACATCATTGCTTGATCCATATCATGCATTGCATATGACTGACCTTTACCTTTCAGGTAAGATGCAGTTTAAATTCTCAATCACATTTCAAGACCTAGACCGGTTCAGTTAAATCGACCCTAAGATTTTCCTGATACTTATCCAGTCAAAGGCCTTCTCTGGTTCAGTCAGATCGACCCTAAGATCTCCCTGATGCTTATCCAGTTGAAGACATTTCAAGACCTAGACCGGTTCAGTTAAATCGACCCTAAGATTTTCCTGATACTTATCCAGTCAAAGGCCTTCTCTGGTTCAGTCAGATCGACCCTAAGATCTCCCTGATGCTTATCCAGTTGAAGACATTTCAAGACCTAGACCGGTTCAGTTAAATCGACCCTAAGATTTTCCTGATACTTATCCAGTCAAAGGCCTTCTCTGGTTCAGTCAGATCGACCCTAAGATCTCCCTGATGCTTATCCAGTTGAAGACATTTCAAGACCTAGACCGGTTCAGTTAAATCGACCCTAAGATTTTCCTGATACTTATCCAGTCAAAGGCCTTCTCTGGTTCAGTCAGATCGACCCTAAGATCTCCCTGATGCTTATCCAGTTGAAGACATTTCAAGACCTAGACCGGTTCAGTTAAATCGACCCTAAGATTTTCCTGATACTTATCCAGTCAAAGGCCTTCTCTGGTTCAGTCAGATCGACCCTAAGATCTCCCTGATGCTTATCCAGTTGAAGACATTTCAAGACCTAGACCGGTTCAGTTAAATCGACCCTAAGATTTTCCTGATACTTATCCAGTCAAAGGCCTTCTCTGGTTCAGTCAGATCGACCCTAAGATCTCCCTGATGCTTATCCAGTTGAAGACATTTCAAGACCTAGACCGGTTCAGTTAAATCGACCCTAAGATTTTCCTGATACTTATCCAGTCAAAAGCCTTCTCTGGTTCAGTCAGATCGACCCTAAGATCTCCCTGATGCTTATCCAGTTGAAGACATTTCAAGACCTAGACCGGTTCGGTTAAATCGACCCTAAGATTTTCCTGATACTTATCCAGTCAAAGGCCTTCTCTGGTTCAGTCAGATCGACCCTAAGATCTCCCTGATGCTTATCCAGTTGAAGACATTTCAAGACCTAGACCGGTTCGGTTAAATCAACCCTAAGATTTTCCTGATACTTATCCAGTCAAAGGCCTTCTCTGGTTCAGTCAGATCGACCCTAAGATCTCCCTGATGCTTATCCAGTTGAAGACATTTCAAAACCTTGTCCGGTTCAGTTAAATCGACCCTAAGATTTTCCTGATGCTTATCCAGTCAAAGGCCTTCTCTGGTTCAGTTAGATCGACCCTAAGATCTCCCTGATGCTTATCCAGTTGAAGATGTTCCAAGACCTTCTCCGATTCAGTTAAATCGACCCTAAGATTTTCCTGATTCTTATCCAGTCAAAGGCCTCCTCTGGTTCAGTCAGATCGACCCTAAGATCTCCCTGATTCTTATCCCAGTAGAAGACACCCAAGATTCTCTCAGCGTTCCTGTTGGGGTAGTAATCGTCCAAGGTTCTCTTACCATTCATGCTAAGGCAGTAACCATCCTTGGTTCTTTAATCGCCGTTTGAAGCTCCAGACTCAGCTCCTGTAACCAGTCAGGACACATCTATACCAGGCATCAAAAAATCAGCTCCTGCAACGTGTCAGGTACTCATTTTCTGTTTTGCAGGTATACAGGTTCTCGCCAAGGAATCTCTTACGCAATCAAAACATCCAGATGGCATCTATAAGCCCATTCCACCATCACTGCCACTATGTGAGCGCAAATTTCTGGGCACTCTAGTGTCCAATCATCTTCTACCCTCGGATTACGAAAGGCACGTCAGCCAATCTGCATCCTCAGGTCTAAGAAGATTGAACAGGGGCAACTGTTGTACCCCAAAATTTTCCCTCCCATATTCTTCAAGAAATTGCCAAACCAAGCCACAAAATTCCCCAAGGGTTGCACAGTGCAAGGGCCTCCTAAACAGTCAAAATTAGGGTTTTGAGTCTGACCAAGAAAAGGTAGTTTTCAAAGGCCCAATCAAGTCTCATATGCTTACAAACATGGTCAAGCATCCTCATATCAAGTTTCAAGGCATTCAGCTCAAAATTGCACAGTCAAAACCCTAAATTGCACTACAGTCAACTGTAGGGGCAAAATGGTCATTTGACAGTCAAAAGTTCAAATTTTTGGTCAACATATCATTTTGAAGCCACAAACATCATTTGATCAATGCTTGATCATGATTCTCAAAATTTGGCTCAGAAATCATCAAAGATGCAAAAGTTGCTATATTTGGACAGCTGAAAAAGTCAACTGAAATTGACCAGAGCATAACTTTCACATGGATTATCAGAAAAATCCCATCCAAATCTCATTTTGAAGAGAAAGAAATTTCCTACAACTCATCTTCATACCTCAAGTCCAAGAAATGCTCTCACAAAAAGTTATCAATTTCAACATTATAGGTCATTTTCAAAAGTCAACAAAAAGGGACTTTAAGTCAAAGGCCATAACTTGAGATTGGAAAATCAAAATGACATGGGACCAAAGGCATTGGTTAAAGGACTCAAAGACCTTTCCAAAATGTCCAAGAACATGAGAAAAGCTTAAAAATTGAGCAAGTTATGCCTTGTAGAAGTTGGGAAATTTTTGTGAAATGGCAAAAGTCAACTATACTTGAAACTTCAATTTTTGACAAAAGGGCCCACTTTCTTCCATGTGATTCAGCCTTGTCATGCCACACACGTGTCCCATGATTAGTTTCAAGATCAAACATTGATTTTTCTATTTTATTTAATTTTTGATAATTTAATTCATTTTAAATCTTTAAGAACTCAAATAAAATTCAAAAAACCAATGGAATAATGTCATTTGAATTTGGACAACTTCCATATATCATGGGCCAGCTCAAAAACTCATGCTAGGGTTAAATTGCACACCAAGTCTTGGGTTGCTTAAAAAAAGGGAAAATTGGTTAATGGTGAAAACCCTAGGACTAGTTCTCTCATGGGCATGAATCAAGGCCAACTAACAAGCTAATTCTCTTCCCTCATAAGTGCTAAGTCAAACCCTAACCATAACAAACCAAATGCTGCGCTCAAAGGCTCATAAAAAACTTGGAATTTTGACTTGAAAATTGAATTCTGAAATCACTACTAGAGGGCGATTCAAAGCTTGATTCTTTTTCTAATAGCTTCCTCAAACTCTCCTGATCACATTCCAATCACAAACAACAACCCAAACGCAAAGAACTGGTATATTGGATTCAAACTGTACAGGAAAAATTTCATAATCGAATATCATGTTATAAGCATTCTTTGTGAAATTTATGCATAGATTCTTACTCCTCATGATGTTCTGAAGCTAACCCATGCCATTAATTTGATTATTATGCTGTGTATGCAATTTCGCCATTGTTGTTTTTCTAGGGTTACGAAGCTCAAAATTGGGGCTTTTAAAAATAGGCAAAATTAAGCCTCAAAACCATGGCCATTGAATTCAGTGCATTGAGACGGACATAAACCAACCTTCGCGAACAATTTATGAAGCTTATAGCGCTAATCGCTATTTTTCCATAGCCCACTTTCTGCAACGCCATGAAAACCGTGGCCATACGCTTTTGTTTACAGGGGACGTGAAGACGAAGATATCGTGGCAAGTTCTGATTCGTTGGTTCAAACTTTCGCGCGTTGGATCCACTAATTCTCCATTTTCTTTTCAAAATCTTTATTTGTTCTTAATATATCAAACAGGTTAAGTGGCACAGATGGCGAGCGCTTATTGTTTCAACCTCCAAGACCTGGGTTCGAGTCCCAGGTCTGAGTAATTTCCATATTATTTTTCCATTAGTAATTACATGCAGGCATAACGTTAAGACTCACCATGCACGTTCAAGGATCAACCAGCCACGCGTCCTGGAGATCAATCAGAGGGCTCAAATTCAAGGCATATGGTAAACGTTGGTCAGCCTTGCTACATGCTACGCAAAAAGTCAATGGACCAAAGTGTTGATGGGCCAGAATGCTAGGCCTATACCTCCAATTTTGGGGCTACCCCCCCCCCCCCCCCCCCCCGCCTGGTTTGCCTTCCCTAATCTTTTTATTTATTTTTATTCTTGTTTTAATTACTTTTATTTAATTATTGTTTATTTAATTAATTATTTTTTAACAAAATACAAAAACATCATAAAATCAGAAAAGGCCAAAAAATATAATATTTAATTATTTTTATGAATAAATTGCATGTAAATAAATTTAGTATAATTAGGTTTTTTTTGCAATTTTAATTCTTTTCATAAAAAATATAAAAAAATGTAGAATTTAGGTTTAATTGTTAATTCTTTTTTTGATTTCCTTTTTTATCATGATATTATTATTTTATTTATTTTCATAAATTGATTTTTGCATGTAAATTAACTTAGATTTAAATTAGGTTAAAACTTAATATTTTCGCAATAAATTTAAAAAACATTAGAACTAGGGTTTAGCATTTTATTTTTAATTTCAATAAATTCTTTTTTCTTTTAAATCTTAAAAAACACAAAATACCAAAAAAAAACATTCTTTCTTATTTTAATTTTTAATTCCTTATTAACTTTAATTTGTTGTAAAAGGGTCCAACGCCCATGTCCATAATTTGCTTAATTTGCACATTTATTTTATATCGTTTAAATAATTATGTATATGTCCCAAAGCCTTGTAACAATTTTTACTTTCTCGCACTTTTATTTGCTTTATTTACTTTCTGTCAAATCGGGTTCGGTTTAATTTTGGCGATGTGGACCCGCGCCATTTGTAATAGTTTAGATTTATTTTCCCGCAAATATTAACTGTTAAATAAGCATGCAAGAATGAATGGCCTTAAAAATAAAATCAAGCGTAGATCACTTTAGCATGACAAAAGACAAATGCAAATGAAAACGATACACGAATCGCACACACCACCCCTAGGGTACGCCTCACTGTTGCCTTGCCTTCGAAAGGTGATCGTCGAGTAGAGGATGTCTTAGTAAGTCCTCATGATCCGGGAACCTGGCATGAGGGTAGCTTCTAAGGTGTCTTCCCATTGCTCCGGTGATCACCATGTCCCTACAAACTCGAATTGACCCGAACACCTCCAACGGTGGTGCTACCTACCTCTCAATGGTGGGATGGCACTACTTTAAAGGATATTTACACAGAAGAATTCCTTAGGGTAGGTAGACGACTCATGGATACTTGCTCTCTTCAAAACAAAAATTCAAAGACTTTTCACACCAACAATTTTCAAAAGATTTCAAAACAAATTTTTCAAACACTCTGACGTACGAGTCGAACTGAAATTTTTTAAAGAAACTTTTAAAACCCACATTGAAAAGCAAGCAAACATTTTTGAAAACACATTGAGCAAGTATCTAAGAGCCCATGGATAACCATGGATAGAAAGGGTGCTAACACCTTCCCTTTCTATAATCTACCTCCCGAACCGAGAATAATCTCTTTAAGGAATTTTTCTGTGCTTTTGTCCTTTCCATTTGGAGAAAATAAAAGACGGTGGCGACTCTTGCTTCCGCGACATTTCGCGAACCAGCGTTAAACAGTTAGTTCCAGATCCACCGATTACACTTTGCATAAAAATATTGTAATTCAAATACTGATGTTTATAAGTGTGTATCTGAGCATTTTTGCAAAATGATCACATTTTGCTAAATCAGTAGACAGGTTTTCTCAGATGTCATAACAGATGTTATGACATCCTGTTCTGAACTAACAGGATTGCAGGATTGGATAAGTCTGAGTTTTTTCAGGAAATAACTCAGTCCTTTCTGAACAGAATCCTGCGTTTTCTGAGGGGTAACCTAGCTCAACCCTAACCTGGTTAATAAAGTCCTGTGACCTGATCTTTAGGTCAAAACGGTATTAACCCTAGGTTTTTGGAAACCCTAACTGAAGTTGCAGCAGCTATATATTCAACAGAGCTGCTGTTTTTCAAGGATGGCTTTTATTGATTAGAAGATCATTTGTAATCTGTATAGATTTGTTTATTGTACTCCAAGAAATTATCATTGTGATAAGTGCCTTGGAATAGGTTTCAAATTGTAAGGGTTGTGTAGCACTCTAAGCTTTGAAGCAAGAGTGTTTGAATGTTCCTTGACTAAAGCTGTGAAGCAGAGTCAAGTTAGTTGTGTACATCACTCAAAGCTGTGAAGCAAGAGTGATTGTGTTGCTTGATTAAAAAGCTGTGAAGCTTAATCAAGTGTTTGTCTTTGAAGAGTGTCTTCATCAATTCTTAAGTCAAATTGGTTTATGTATCACTGCTGTGATTGAGGGGGAGTGAGTAGGAACTCAGGTTTAAGTTGTACTTAGATTGGAATTGCATTGGGTAGGTCTTAAGTGAAGGAGATAAACTGGTTGGTTTATTCCTGAATTAAAATCTCTTATAGTGGATTTCCTCCCTGGCTTGGTAGCCCCCAGAGTAGGTGTTGTTGCACACTGAACTGGGTAAACAATTGACTGTGTTCTTTATTGCTTTTGTATTTACTGTCATATAGTAAGTCAGATACGGTGTCATAACATTGAACGTGACATTGAGTATCTGCAGCCAGAATTTCAATTGGCATCAGAGCAGGCACCCTGCCTGTATTACTGGGTGAGATCTAGGGATATCACTTTCTGGCACTATGGACAAAGAAGGAGTTTTTGGAAATAGACCACCCATTCTGGATGGAACCAATTATGACTACTATAAACCTCGTATGATTGCCTTCCTAAAATCTCTGGACAAAAAGGCTTGGAGAGCTGCTGACAAAGGATGGATTCATCCCACCATAACTGAGAGAGATGGGACAATCAGTCTGAAGCCTGAGGAAGATTGGAGTAAAGAAGAAGATGAGTTAGCTCTGGGAAATTCAAAAGCTTTAAATGCCTTGTTCAATGGAATTGATAGAAACATTTTCAGACTAGTACATCAATATGAACTGGCCAAGGAAGTTTGGGACACTCTCAAAACTACTCATGAGGGCACTTCCAAAGTAAAAATGTCAAGGCTTTAGATGTTGACTACCAAATTTGAGAATCTAAAAATGATGGAAGATGAAACCATTCATGAGTTTCACATGAACATCTTGGAGATTGCCAACACCTCAGGAGCACTGGGAGAAAAGATGTCAGAAGAAAAACTGGTGAGGAAGATTCTCAGATCCTTGCCTAAAAGATTTGCAATGAAGGTAACTGCCATAGAGGAAGCCCAGGACATTAGCAAGTTGAAAGTGGATGAACTTATTGGGTCTCTTCAGACTTTTGAGATGGGAATCACTGAGAATGGTGACAAGAAGAACAAAATCATAGCACTTGTATCCAACACTGATGTTGAATATAAGGAGGATGAAGAAGAAAACATATCAGAAGCTATTGCCATGCTTGGAAGACAGTTCAACAGGCTCATCAAAAGAATGGACCCAAAGTCAAGGTTTAATGTTCATAACATTCCCTCTGACATTGACAGTTCCAGCAGAAGACCAAGGTCAGAAGATAAGGGAAACCAAGGCAGAGGTATTCAATGCCATGGATGTGAAGGATTTGGACATATTCGAGCTGAATGTCCTACCTTTCTTAAGAAACAAAAGAAAGGAATGACTGTTACTTGGTCTGACTATGATTCAGAAAGTAATTATGAAGAAGAATCTGCCAAACTAGTTACTGCCCTAACTAGTGTTTGTACTTCTGAAAGTGACACTAGTGATGAAGAAGTGACATTTGAAGAACTGGCTGATACCTACAAGAAATTGTGTATCAGAAGTGCTGAAGTCTGTGTGCAGAATGAGAAACAATCAAAACTCATTATAAAGCTGGAGGCTGAAAAAAGGGCAAATCTTGAAGCTATAAGTCATCTAGAAGGAGAAGTTCAATTGCTGAACTCACAACTGAATCAAATGACCAAATCTGTCAAGATGTTGACCAATGGAACAGACAAATTGGAAGAGATCCTTCAGGTTGGACAAAATGTGGGAAATAAATCTGGACTAGGATTTATGGAAGCAAAGAAATCTGGTACTGGTAAGCAAATGTCAAAACGGATGTCTCAACACAACTCTCAACATCAGGAACAGAGACATATGAAGAAAAGGTACCAAAGATGGAAATGTCATCATTGTGGGAGATATGGTCACATAAAGCCCTTCTGCTTCAGATTACATGGATACCCTAATCAGAACTCAGGTATCAAACCTAAGTCTAAAAAGGTACCACATGCTCCTCAATGGAAGAAAAAGGCTACTGCACTGATAGCTCACACTTCCCTGAGGGTCTCTGCAAAGTAAGATTGGTACTTTGACAGTGGATGTTCCAGACACATGACTGGATTAAAAAATCTCCTCAATAATGTTATGCCTCACACCACCAGTTTTGTGACCTTTGGAGATGGTGCTAAAGGTGAAGTCAAAGGAGTTGGCAATTTGGATTGCCCTGGAGTTCCAAGTCTGAATAAAGTACTGCTGGTAAAAGGGTTGACTGCTAATCTCATTAGTATCAGTCAATTATGTGATCTAGGATTCAAGGTCAACTTCTCAAGATCTGAATGTCTAGTAATTAATGAAAAGCTAGAAGTTGTAATGAGAGGAATCAAATCCAAAGATAACTGTTACGTGTGGCAGCCTGAGAACACTGTTATCTCCACTGTGTGTCAAATCATCAAAGAAGAAAAAGAGATGAAATTGTGGTAGCATAAGCTTGGTCTCCTTCATCTAAGAAGAATGAAAAGAGCTATTTCTATGGAAGCTGTCAGAAGAACTCCAAAACTACAGGTTGATAATATCTGTGATGTGGAAAATAAACTTGAAGAAGAATGTGTTGTCAGAACCTTAAGTCATCTTGACAAGGATGTTGGAAATAACAAGTCAAATAAATTCTGTTCTCAAAACATCTGGTCAAAACAGATGCTCCCTGAGTACAATGTTACACAAGATGTTGTGACATTGTGTTGTGACAATCTGAAAACAATCAACATTTCCTTGAATCCTATTGACTTTGAAGAGAAGAAGTCATTTAAACTGGAACATAGTTTCTCTAAGCTTCAGCTGACTGATTCTTCTACCAAGGCTCTTGTTGGAAATAAACTTGAAAATTTGAGGGGCAGGTTGGGTATTCACCAACATGAGAAATTATAGCAATTAATTTTGCTTAAAACAAGGGTTGAAGGGATTAATTTTATTAAGTCTATATTTAGTGGGTTAATCATATTCTTTCACAATTCCTTCAAAAGCTTTAAGAAGTTGAAGAGACTCCCTTTTATCCCCTACATCTCAGTTCCTTGCAACCTGTTTCCTCCTCCAAATCAAAGATTTTTCTCAAACTGCTACCATTACTCAAAGTCAATCAAAATGTCTCAGACATCGTCTTCAACCATGGCGACTTCGTCTTCCTCATCATCGTCATCATCTGACCAAGATTCTAGGGCAATCACTACATGCATAGAATCTGAAGTTCTTGAGGTCACTCCTCTCAGGGAGATGGCAACTGACCCAGCCAGAGTCAAAAAGCTCAGAACCAGACATGCAGGAAGAGCTCAAGCTACAGCCTCTGGTAATTCTTCTCATCCTTCGTCTTCTGTACCTAATAGAGAAGGATCAGTTCAAGTACACCAAGCTATTGCTAGGATGGTTACTAGTATACTGAGTGGCAACCAATCTGTACCGGGGATTTCTATCCCTTTAAATCAATCAGAAAGTCCAAATGTGGAAGGTTCTGAAAATGTAGATGTCACTGAGAATGTTGTGACACCAAAAGACAACATTCAGAACCCCTCTGAAAAGGCTGCTAATCCACCTATCATTAATGTGGATGAAGATTACTCAGATAATGAACTGATTGCTAATGTGAACCCTAGTATAGCTAGGAGATTGATGAAAAGAAAGAGTAGTCAGAATGATAAACCTGATGCTAAGAAATCCAAGGCTGAAGGCATGGCTGAGAAAAGTATTCAGACAAAAGGGAAGAAGGCCCAGGTGCATACTGCTAGACAACCAATCTCTAAGAAAAGTAAAGAACCTGAAACTTCTGATTCTGATGAGGAATCCGAATTTGAGATTGATATTGAAGAAACTCCCATCAGAAGGAAGCTCCCCTCCAGCAAGATTGCTAGAGTGCCTGAAGTGCCAACAGACAACATCTCTTTTCATCATCCTGACAATGCAAACAGATGGAAGTATGTTTGCTTAAAGAGAATAGCCTTAGAGAGAGAACTCAACAATGATGCCTTGGAGTGCAAAGACATCATGGATCTGATCAAGAATGCTGGGCTAATGAAGACAGTGATAAAGTTTAACAAATGTTATGAAAATCTGGTCAAGGAGTTTGTAGTGAACTTGTCAAATGATTGTGCTGATGGAAGGTTAGCTGACTTTGAAAGTGTGTTTGTTAGAGGAAGAAGGGTCAAGTTCTCTCCATCAGAAATCAACAAGTTTCTTGGAAGAACAAATAAGGACTGTCCTGATCTAGAGGCAACTGACAATGAAGTTTGTCTAACCATCACAGCCAGGCAAGTAAAGTGCTGGCCCTTGAAAGGGAAGCTGAATGCTAGTAAACTCAGCATGAAATTTGCCATCTTGCATAAAATAGGTGCAGCCAACTGGGTGCCTACAAATCACAAATCAACTATCTCCACAGGATTGGGGAGATTTATCTATGCTGTGGGAACCAAGACTGCTTTTGACTATGGGAGGTACATCTTTGAACAAACTTTAAAGCATGCTGGAAGTTATGCTGTCAAAGGACCAATTGCCTTTCCCTCCCTCCTTTATGGAATCATTCTTGCACAATACCCTGATATCCTTGTGGCAAGAGATATAGTCTGCAAAAGAGCTCCTGCCCTTGGCCTGCACTACAAACTGTTTCAGGGATCTCATGCTCCAGACATTGTCATAACATCAGCTGAGACATCGTCTGTAAAGACCCAGTCCAAGACATCAGATGTCATAGCTGTTTTAAAAGAAACTTGCAAAGAGCTGGATGCTAGAAAAAGGACCCTAGAAATTCTAATTGCCAGGCTAGAAAAGGAGGAAGCTGAAGAAAGTAGAAGGGAAGAAGGTGTAGAAGCTGAAGGACAACTCAACATTGAAGAAACTAGCTCCTCTGAGTCTGATGACAGTGCTTGAAGGTTGATTGCTGTTTGGTGGTGTTGCTGGTTGGTTGCTGATATCTGGTGGAGTTTGGAAGTGTATTCTGTTGTTTTCTGCTGATGATCTTATTATTTTGTTTTGGATAACTGTATAATTTTCTGAACATGTATCTTTGGCCCATTTGTGGCTAAAGAGGGGGAGAATATTTTGGTACTTACTTAATTAGTACTTGACATTCTATTTTTCTGCTGTCACTTATTTCTGCTGCTATCTATCTCTGATTGTTTAGGGTCTTTAGCCAAAAATCTGCCAAAGGGGGAGTTTGTAGGTGTTTAGGTATTGGCTTGCATTTTTGGTAAATCCCAAGTGTATGTGTGAATGTCATGACTGATGTCATAACATTCTAGTTCAGTTTGTACTGACTCATTAGGTACCTTTGCAGAAAAATATTGTAATTCAAATACTGATGTTTATAAGTGTGTATCTGAGCATTTTTGCAAAATGATCACATTTTGCTAAATCAGTAGACAGGTTTTCTCAGATGTCCTAACAGATGTTATGACATCCTGTTCTGAACTAACAGGATTGCAGGATTGGATAAGTCTGAGTTTTTTCAGGAAATAACTCAGTCCTTTCTGAACAGAATCCTGCGTTTTCTGAGGGGTAACCTAGCTCAACCCTAACCTGGTTAATAAAGTCCTGTGACCTGATCTTTAGGTCAAAACGGAATTAACCCTAGGTTTTTGGAAACCCTAACTGAAGTTGCAGCAGCTATATATTCAACAGAGCTGCTGTTTTTCAAGGATGGCTTTTATTGATTAGAAGATCATTTGTAATCTGTATAGATTTGTTTATTGTACTCCAAGCAATTATCATTGTGATAAGTGCCTTGGAATAGGTTTCAAATTGTAAGGGTTGTGTAGCACTCTAAGCTTTGAAGCAAGAGTGTTTGAATGTTCCTTGACTAAAGCTGTGAAGCAGAGTCAAGTTAGTTGTGTACATCACTCAAAGCTGTGAAGCAAGAGTGATTGTGTTGCTTGATTAAAAAGCTGTGAAGCTTAATCAAGTGTTTGTCTTTGAAGAGTGTCTTCATCAATTCTTAAGTCAAATTGTTTTATGTATCACTGCTGTGATTGAGGGGGAGTGAGTAGGAACTCAGGTTTAAGTTGTACTTAGATTGGAATTGCATTGGGTAGGTCTTAAGTGAAGGAGATAAACTGGTTGGTTTATTCCTGAATTAAAATCTCTTATAGTGGATTTCCTCCCTGGCTTGGTAGCCCCCAGAGTAGGTGTTGTTGCACACTGAACTGGGTAAACAATTGACTGTGTTCTTTATTGCTTTTGTATTTACTGTCATATAGTAAGTCAGATACGGTGTCATAACATTGAACGTGACATTGAGTATCTGCAGCCAGAATTTCATGACCTTTCCTTTGGATAAAATAAAAAGTCGGTGGCGACTCTTGCTAAACCGAAACATTTGCAAACACAAACGCAAAACCTCAAGTCAGTTCTCCCACCGTATCACAGGAACCATCTAGTTTTTCCCCAAATTCCCCAGCAAGTTGTCTTAAAGTCTGAGAATCAACCAGATAACAGTTAACTTTTATCCTCAACCTAGGATAATTCCCCAATAAAGTGGCATACAACCCCAACTCCTGAACTTTTTCCAAACATGAATAAGCTTTTTCCCCCAGAGTCCTGAACTTACTCTCCAGCAGGAAGCCTTCTTCCCCATAGAGTTTTTACTCCCCAACAGATTGAAGATTCTCATTCTTTATTCCCCAATGAAGTTGCCAGAATCTTCACCACTCCTCAGCATGGAGTTGCCAGAGTCTTCATTACTCCCCAGTATGAATTTGTCAAAATGTTATTCCCCTGCAGATCGAAGATTCTCATTCTTAGTTCCCTGCAGAAATCATCAGAGCTTTCCCTATTCCCCAGCCGAGTAAGGATTTCGTTTGTATAACCCCCAGTAGAAGTCATCAGAATTCTCTGGATTTCCCCAAGCAGATTTCTCAAGCAGTTTGACATTACTCCCGTAATAGATTTTGTCAATACGCCAACCTTCAAGACGTGAAGGATTCTCACATCCCCACAGAAGTTATCAAGGATTTTAATCTCCAGCAGCGGTCAAGGATTTATTTTCCTCGGCAGCAGTCAAAGATTTATCATCCCCAGCCGTCAAGGATTTATTTTCCTCAGCAAGACAGCGAATCAGCTTACATGCGCATACATTACATTCATATATCATAAACATTGATAAAGCACATTTTATTGCATCATACATTTCCTGCAACATAACTTTGTGTTTCAGCTAACATTTTACCCTTTTCAGGATAAGATTAACAGCTATCTTCAACAAATATTCAAAGATTTCAGATATAGTACGGATACACTCCAAACATGGAAGTCATTCCGTCACCAACTTCAGAGACAGTAAAGATACACTCCCGACACGGAAGTCATTCTGTTACTCATTCAGATTCCAACTATCATATACATATTGGATACGCTCCAGACACGGAAGCCATTATATTTCTCATTCAGATTCATCTATCAATTTCAAGTTCAGATACACTCCAGACACGGAAGTCATTCTGCTACTTATTCAGATTAAGTCCAGATACGCTCCAGACACGGTTGCCATTCTGTCACTTATTCTGACTTTTTCCCCAGCCCATACACGCTCCAGAAACGGATTCCATTCTGTCACTTATTCAAATTTCAAATTCAGATACAATACAAATACACTCCAGACACGGAAGTCATTCTGTTATTCATTCAGATTCAAGTATAGTTACAGCTCGGATACGCTCCAGACACGAACGCCATTCCATTGCTCATACAGACTCCATCTCCAGATACATTTCAGATACACTCCAGACATGGAAGTCATTCTACTACTTATTCAGATTCAGTCCTGATACGCTCCAGACACAAGACATTCTGTCACTTATTCAGATTCAAATCTCCAGATACAACTCAGATACATTCCAGATACGGATACCATTCTAATGTTCATTCTCCTGATTTACAACAAACATTCTTGGATGGCATCTTTAAGCCCATTTCCAACAAGATTCTATCACATCTCCAAATGGAATCTTTAAGCCCATTCCCTCAACTACATTTTGACGAGTGCAAATTTACGGGCACTCTAGTGTCCAATCATCTTTTACCTTCGAGTCACGAACGACAAATTCGCCAATCTAACTCTTCAGGTTCAAGAAGATTGAACAGGGGAAGCTGTTGTACCCCAAAATTTTCCCTCTCATTTTATCAAGATTCTCCTCATAAGACCTCTTGGACTCAAGACCAGATTAGGGTTTGCTCAGCTCAAGACATCTCCTTGCACTGATGATCTAAAATTAGGGTTTGAGTTTGCACAGGGATTTTTGGACTTCCAATGCCTCATGTGACTTTCATACTTCATGTTGGACCTATAAGATTGCTCATACCAAGTTTCAAGCCTTAAATCACATTTTTGCCCAGTCAATTGGACAATTGACCTAAAAATCAGTTGTATTAGGGAAAAAAAGTCAACTGTGGCCAATTTACAGTCAAACCTCATATTTTTTGATCCACATCAACATTATAGACTCATATGAACTATTTGATCAAGTTTGGACCACAACTCCTCAAGAAATTTGATCAGATCTTCAAAAGGGCAAAATGGTCATTTTTAGGGTTTTGACTGAGGAAGGGCAATTTCTGATTTTTGACCTAGCCAATGGAAAATTGAGTTCAAACATGATTACAAGGATTAAATAGCACCATCTTAACCTAATCACAAGGTTCAAAACATCTCAAATGCATTGGATTGACAGATGAATTTCCCAGTCAACTGATCAAAAATCAACTGTACACTGAAAAGTCAAACTTTGACTTTTTGGTCAAAATCAAGTACCAAGGGTCATTTTTCATCAAGATGTGTCAAAACATGAAACTTGTTCACCAAGAAACCTAATTTTGAAAATTAGGGTTTAAGTTTCAAAAAATTCATAACTTAGAATTTTTCTAAGTTATGAAAATTTCTTATTTTTTCCCAACATTTCCCAACTTTTTCACCATGATGCATTTGGATTCAAAGAAAACTTCCAACATGAAAGTTGTAGGCCTCCACAAAATCTACAACTTTTACTCACAAAGTTTTCCCAAAAGATGCTTGGATCTCAATTTATGATTTTGTGAATAAGGGTCCATAAAGTTTTTAACTTAGTGAAATTTTGCCCTAGTTTAGGCAGATTTTTGACCTAACTTCATGGAACATTTTCACATAGTTATAAGAAGAATCTCAAAATTCATTTCAAAGATGGATTGTAGAGCATGTTACGAGCTTTCCAAAATGTCCAAGAACTCTCCAAAATCATTTATGGTTATGGAGAATCAAAGAAATGAAAATGGCAAATTATCACTTTTGTCCAAGGCATTTTTCACATTGGTTCAAGTTGCAAATCAGTTTGAATCATGCTTGTACTTGCATTACAGGTTCTAATCCTTTTTACACTCTAAAATTGAATGCAAATACATTGGACAATGGCTTTGTTATGAGCTATGGAGCATTGCACAAGGAATTATTCCAAAAATGGCATAAAGGTTACAATGCTACTTTGATAAAGCATACTTTTAGCAACTTTGTTTATCTTGAGCCATGGACCTAAACTTTTGCTGAAAACAAAGTCCACAAATACCAGGAAATTTGTACCAACTCTCCCCAGGCCTTGAGCTAGCCTGTACAGGCTTTGGCATTGTCACTTCCCACCTTTTCTTCAAAAGCAAGTAAACTTGCAAAAGTCCACACCACTTGTGTATCTGATAAAACCAAGCCTTGGCATTATTCTAGACAACTTCAGCATATTGTAGCAAGCCTGAAGCATGATTTGCCAACCTCTCAAACACCCTAATACACCAAAAACACCATTTCTGCCCAAAACAGGTCAACCTCTGCAGAACCCAAGCCATCTCCACATTGCCTCGTGTGTTTTGCCTTGAACCATTTCAAACACATTACATACATCCCATCCAAGCTATCCAGGCCCTTGTCCAGCAACTGTGAGCTCATTTTCATACTTCACCATTTTAACTTTTTAAGTTTGCAGGTTGAGTTCTACAAGAAGATTCAAGTAACTTCAAAGCAAGCTGAGCATTGGGAAAGGTTGAGGGAACTTCAGGCAAGCTAACACGACCTTCAGGCCTCACTCAAAACTCCTACATTGCCATATCCAAACTCAAGTGAACAAGGTATTTGTCAAGTTTATAACTCTTTATTTAGGCATCATTAAGCTTAGGTTTGTGAAGCAAAAATGTAGTCCCTAATGTGCTTGAGTTGTACATATGCATAGCTTCCATTTATATTAACTGGGCTAAGAGTATTTGATAGTTGAAGTTGCTGAAAAAACTAGGTCAAAATTTAGGGCCATTAAAATTCTCTCTGTCCTTTGAGAGTTAGGTCACAAAATGGATATGGTTGGAATCGTGATTAAAAATGCTATAAGTTTCATGTTGTAAGTTTTTGATTTCATGCAAGCAATAGAGAGAACAGGATTTGAACTGAACAGAAGCGTGCGCGTGGTGTCTGGAGGTCAGGGATGAAGATGTTATGGGCCTGGCGCTTGGGCGTGTTTCTTTTGACACCCTCTGTTTACTTTCTGCACCCCATTGGCCCATTTTCTTTATTTTGCTATATTTTGTATATTTTTTCATTTCTTTTATATTTTCTGACTTTATTTATTTTTTCTAAACATTTAAAATCACAAAAAATATTTTCTTTATTTTTTGCATTTTTATCATATTTTTTTATTTTATTTTTTTGCATAATAAATAGTTTATTAGGTTTAATAGACTTTATTTTCTTAAATAAAACTTGAAAATAATATAAAAATATCATACATTTTTATTTTTATTATTTATATACTTAAAATAATATTTTCTCACATATTTTAATTTTCAACATTTTTGTACATATTATTATTATTTTTCTTGAATAAAAAGGAACAATATTAGAATATATTTTCTATTAAACAAAATTAAGGTTTTCACCCTTTAAAAAATAATCATTTTATTTTCTCTTATTTTTAAGATTTGAATAAACTTATTTTCTCATGTATAAAACAAATACAAAAACATTTTGCATATTTACAATTTATTCCATATTTAAATATTTGCTTATTTATTTTATTTGTACAATAAATTCAATTTGGTTGTAATAGTTTTAGGGTTTTATTTTGAGCAATATCCCCCTATTCAAAACTTGTATCCCCCTCCCCATAATATTGTTGTAATAGTCTAGATTTACTTTACGCATTTTATTGCTTTCATATACCATGATAGTAAACTAGGGTTTTGTATGCAAAGACCAAAAATCAAAACAAATAGCAAGACCTAATTCAAGACAAAAATGCATGAAAAATGACAACACATTGCACACAAGCACCCCTAGGGTTTCATCCACTTGGTCCCTTAAACTTGCTAAGATACTAGGCACTATTTCTATCATGGTCATACGATGACCCACGCCCGTCCTGTTTAACATCCAAAGATAGGTTTGTTTACCAAATGCAATGGTAAAACAACAATGTCAAAGGAATAAAAATGTGTAGGAAAGACTTTTGAGTAGGGTAGACAACTCCTAATTACTTGATCTTTTACAAACCATCCTTGCTATTTTCAAACAAACACACACACAATCTCAAAACATTTTCCAAACAAACTTTCAAACATTTAAACATTTTTTCAAAAGACAAACACCTTTGTATACATTCAAACAAGAATCATTACAAAGGTTGCCTAGACAAAGGCCTCTTTTCAAAATACTTTCAAAACCACACAAAGCACCATTTCAAACAATTGAAAAGCAAAAGCAATTGATCTAAAACAAGTAACTAAGAGCCCATGGAAAACCATGGATGAAAAGGGTGCTAGCACCTTCCCTTTTCATAATCTACCCCCCGAACCCAAAAACAATATCAAAGGTTTTTCTTATGCTTTTTTACCTTTCCTTTTGGATAAAGTAAAAGTCGGTGGCGACTCTTGCTAAATCGAAACATTTGTGAACACAAACGCAAAACCTCAAGTCAGTTCTCCCACTGCATCACACACTTGTTAAGTGAGATTCTCTAGGATCTGATTGGAATCTAGCACAAAAACAGACACTATACAGAATATCAGGTCTTGAAGCTGTTAAATATAAGAGAAAACCAATCATACCTCTGTATATCTTCTGTTCTACCTTCTTACTTACCTCTTCCTTTTCCAGAATACATGTGGTATGCATGGGAATTTTGGTTGCCTTATATTCTGACAAGCCAAATTTCTTCAGAAGTTCTTTGAGATACTTGCTTTGATGTATGTATGTTCCTTCTGGATTTTGATTGATTTGGATGCCCAGAAAGAACTTGAGTTCTCCCATCAAGCTCATTTCAAACTCTGCCTGCATAGACTTAGCAAATTCTCTTTCCAAAGAGGCTTTAGTAGATCCAAAAATAATATCATCTTCGTAAAAATGACAAACTATAATGTCATGTTTAAATAGTTTACAAAAAAAAAGTTGTGTCCACCTTCCCTCTGGTAAAATCATTTTCTAACAGAAAACTACTTAGTCTTTCATACCAAGCTCTGGGAGCTTGTTTCATACCCTATAGTGATTTCTTTAGTTTATAGACATATTCTGGATGTTTTGAGTTTTCAAAACCAGGGGGTTGGTGCACATAAAATTCTTCATCAATGTAACCATTTAAAAATGTACTTTTAACATCCATCTGATAAAGAGTGATGCCATTTTTTATAGCAAAAGAAAATAAAAGTCTGATAGATTCTAACCTGGCGACTGGAGCAAAGGTTTATGAATAGTCTATCCCCTCTTACTGACTATAACATTGTGCCACCATTCATGCTTTGTTTATGACGACTTCTCCTTGTTCATTCAGTTTTTTTCTGAATAACCATTTGGTTCCAATGATGTTAAACCTTTTTGGTTTAGGAACTAGATCCCACACATCGTATCTAGTGAATTTGGTCCCAATGGAAGTTTGCTCAATCAGAGACACTAATCCCATGAGAGATTCTTCAGAATTTCTGAATGTAGATCTTGTTCTGATTGAGTCTTCTTTCTTTCCCAGAATTTTGTTTTCCGGATGAGCTAAACTGCTTCTGGATTGTCTTTTCTGGAAAGGCTCTTCAGATGTTGCTTTAATGTTTGTGAAATCTTCTTCTGGAGTTGATTGTGATTCTTTGTGACAAACTTCTGATGCAGTGTCTTTAGTACCTATAAATTGGACTTCTATATCTGCAAAAGTTTTACCCTGCTTTGACTTTTGAGAGCCAAGCTTATCATCAAATCTGACACTGATGGACTCTTCTACAATCTGTGTTTCTGTGTTATATACTCTATAACCTTTTGAGCGTTCATAGTATCCTAACATGAGACACTTTTGTGCTTTAGAGTCAAACTTGTTCAGATGTTATTTAGTGTTCAGAATAAACAAGTACATCCAAATGGATGAAAATAACAAATGTTTGGCTTTATGTTCTTCCACAGTTCATATGGAGTCTTATCCATAATAGGTCTTATGGAGATTCTATTCTGAAAGTAACACACTGTGTTAATTGCTTCTGCCCAAAATTTCTTAGCAATGTTAGTCTCGTTGATCATGGTTCTGGCCATTTCTTGTAAAGTTCTATTCTTTCGCTCTACAACTCTGTTTTGTTGAGGAGTTCTAGGATAAAAGAAATCATGAGAGATGTCATTCTCATTGAAAAATACTTCAATTTATTTTTTTAAATTCTCCACCATGATCACTTCTGACTTTAACAATTCTAAGATCTTTTTCGTTTTGGACTTGGTTACAAAAGGCAAAGACCATAATGTGACTCGTCCTTGTGTCTTAAGAACTTTACCCATGTCCATCTGCTATAGTCATCTACGATCACTAATCCATACTTCTTGCCACTAATGGATGCAGTTTTCACTGGTCCAAATAGATCTATATGCAGAAGTTCTAATGGTCTGGAGGTAGAAACAACATTTTTGGTTTTGAAAAAAGGTTTTACAAACTTGCCTTTTTGACATGCTTTACACATAGCATCTGAGCTGAACTTCAGGTTATGAAGTCTTCTGACCAGATTGAGTTTGTTAATTTGAGATATTCTTCTGATACTAACATGCCCCAATCTCCTGTGCCAGACCCATTACTCATCGTTAACAGACAATAGGCATTTTACATTCTGACTTTTTAGTTCAGAAATTTTTATTATGTAAATGTTGTTCTTTCTCTTTCGATTAAAGAGGACAGATCCATCTTTCTGACTAACTGCTTTACAAGACTTTTGATTGAAGATTATATCATAATCGTTATCACTTAATTGACTTATGGATAACAAGTTATTCATTAATCCATCTACTAACAGAACATTAGTTATAAAAGGAAGTGTATTGTTACCAATAGTTCCAGAGCCAATAATCTTCCCTTTCTGATTGCCTCCAAAACCTACGTAGCCTCTAGATTTAAGCTCCAGGTTTTGTAACATATGCTTTCTTCCCGCCATGTATCGAGAGCATCTAGAGTCCAGGTACCAAGATCGGTGTTTCAATTTTGTTGTTAAAGACATTTGCAACATAGACAATTTTATCCTTAGTTACCCATATCTTTTTGGGTCCTTGTTTGTTAGAGTTACCAAATTTTGTTTGAATTTTGGTTTAGCAGAAAAATCATTACTAGTATACTTTATGTCATGTGTGTGCCCATAAGTGAAGTGAGAATAGAGAGGTGTATGTTTTATGACCATATCCTTAACTTTCTTAGGTTGGGATACTTTACCCTTGTATCATATTCCTTTTCTGCCATTTCTGCTAACTCCATAGATCATTGAAGCCATCTTGCTTCTATCCATGTTTTTAGTAAGAAATTTTTGAAAGTTGTGATCATATCTCTTTATGATCTTATCAGAGTTACTAGGAACTTCTGAGACAGTTTCTTTCTGAGCCTTTTGTAATTTATTTTCTAGTTTAGAAATTGTTTCTTTAAGCTTAGAAGATGGTTCATAATGATTTCTTGTTCTTTTGGAAGTTCTGAACTTCCTCTGCCTGTGCTTCCACATCTGATTGACTCTTCCGGAGAGAAAAGACAGTTCGTCTTCTTCTGATGAGGATCCACCAGAGTTTTCTTCTCTATCCTGCAAAACTTTCGGTTCATATTTTTTGTTAGGTTTAAGAGCTAAAGACTTACCTTGCTTATGGGGCTCATCTTCTTCTAACTCTACCTCATGACTTCTCAGGGAGCTGACAAGTTCTTTGAGAGAGATTTTATTCAGATCTTTGGCCAATTTAAGAGTTGAGACCATGGGCCTCCATTTCTCAGGTAAACTTATATTGATCTTCTTTACATGATCAGCAGTTGAGTACCCTTTATCTAGAACTTTTATCCTAGCAACCAGAATTTGAAATCTTGAGAACATTGTTTCAATGGTTTCATCTTCTTCCATTTTGAAAGCTTCATACTTCTGAATGAGTGCAAGCGCTTTTTTTTATTTTACTTGCGTGTTTCCTTCATGCGTCATTCTCAAGGAGTCAAACATGTGTTTTGCTGACTCTCTGTTTATGATCTTCTCAATCTCTGTATATGAGATAGCACTCAAGAGAATAGTTCTGGCCTTGTGATGATTTCTGAGTTCTCTCTTTTGATGATCTGTCATTATTTTTCTGTCAATCTTCTGATCGTTTTCATCAACAGGATATATGTACCCATCAGTCACCATATCCCAAAGATCAGTGTCATGAGCTAAAAAGAAACTTTATATTCTGTCTTTCCAGTAATCAAAGTTTTCACCATCAAAGATTGGAGATTTTCCATAGATTCTGTCTTCCTCATCATGGTAATCATTACTGATGTTCTGACTTGGTCCCACCATAGTGTTTTTCTTGCTTAGATCTTTTTCTGACACTGTTAAGTGCTTGTACTCAGAACTAGGCGCTCTGATGCCAATTGAAGAATGGAAAAACACAAGAAGGGGGGTTTGAATTGGGGTTTTAAAAACTTAAAGAAAAAAACATGTTAGTTATCCTGGTTCGTTTAAACTCAAACTAATCCACTCCACCCGCCAAGGTGATTTCGCCTCTCTGAACGACGTCTTAATCCACTAATCAAACTTGATTACACAGTTACTATGACAACCGTCAAAGTCTTCTTGAGTTTAAACCACAACCCAATTTTCTCAAGGAAATACATAATACAATATTTAAAAGAGTGTACAAAATTTGTTTTCTAATAAAATTGTATCACACAAGTGATGTTTTACACAAATGAAATTAAGTACGTTGAAGGTGATGAAAATATCTCATTCGTTGTGAACACAAAATCGTAAACGATTTCTCCTTCAATCTTTGTTTGTATAGGAAACGCATGTGGGAGATTTTGGAATATTGATAAATAGTAATTAAAGAGCTTTCCAAATATAGAGATTCTTGTCCCCTTTCAGCCGTTACTTTTGAATAGCCATAAGTGATAACGCTTCAAAACATGCTTGCTTCAGAAGATGAATGTTACCGTTACTTCTTTCCAGGATTGTATGAATCAGAATAACGGAGTTCCTATTCGCAGTGTTTAGGAACTCAGGAGATGCATCTTTAGAACTTCTTTATAAAAGATGTATTGAATCATAGTTTGAACAACGATCTAACTCATGTTTTGTGCTTCTTCCATCAGAATTTTTCTGCAAAACAAAATACTTATTTAGGGAGTATAATTGTTATTTAGGTGATTGTTATCATCAAAAATATTACAAGGGTTGTAGAATCAAACTATGTTCTAACATATATGTTATCCTTCAATTACTCCATGCATACGAGGATGGTGTGTTGTAATCAAGTCCAACCCAATGGGTCACATTCATACTGACAAAGTAATGGAAGATGTTGTATACCAAGATGATGAGATTTCACCGGTTATTGAGGTAATTGAAATTGAGGAGATTATAAGTTTGTGTGATATTGTAGTTGAGGGTTAACAAGTTGGCGCAACTATCTTGTTGTCAACTAATCCTGCGGAAGAAGAGCATGAAGATCTAGGAGAGTCTGAAGATAATAACTTTAGATCAGATAAAGACAATGAATATTATGATTGTTGTACCCCAAAATTTGCCCTCCCTTTTTCACAAGAAATCACAACCCTAGGGTTTTCTCTGATTTTTAAGATTGGCTCAGGAATTGATCAAGCAGACTTTTCTTTGGCAGTAAATCAAGAATCAGGTTTTCTCTCACATTTCTCAGAAGAAATTGAATCCACATAAATTCAATTAGCTTCTACATGTTTTCACTCTTGTTCAAGTTTACTGGTCGTTCTCAAAGCCTGGTTATCTGGGATAAGGGCTGAGACTCTTATTTGGAATATTAAAACATCTGCTTGTTAATGGAATAAAATGTTTGCCAGTTAATGGAATGCTTGCTTGTTTGGAAAACCACGCGTATGTTGATTGGAATGCTGTCGCAAGTTATGAGATTACAGAGTTTTAGTGATTACTTGGATTTTAAGTTATCTGTATTGGAAATGCTGGAATGCAATTTCAGTTATTTTAAATCAGGAATTTTAAATAAAAAAGTGAAGATGCAAAGGAAGAATTGAAAAATATTGACAGTAGAAGGATTTATTGAATTATCAATTGATCTCATAAAAGACTTTTTTATTCATTGCAAATGATTGTTACAAAAATAGTTTATTGTTTGAATATTATACGTTTTACAACTTATAGTATTTGAAGAATAAATTATTACAATGAATAAAAAAATTCTAAGCCTAAGCCTCCTAAACTCCATTTGCTCCCATGCCCAAGGTCTCTTGCTTCCTCTGCTTCCTCTATCGTCCAAGTTGCTTTCACCTGAAAAACAAGAAAGAAAAGAAATTAGTACAGTTAATTGAAAAAAAGAATTTTCAAACAAAAAAGAAAGAAAATTCATCATTAAAGTTTGTCGTCCGGAATCAGTGTGCTATTGTTCATCATGTTTTATTTTTCTCTCTACAAATCACAAGAAGATTGATCTTCTTGGTTCACAAAGAGAAAAGTAAAAAATAAAAATATAAGCATACAAAAACAATTGGCTCAAATGCAAAACATGGGCCATGATGTACAAAGGCAAACCAAGGCGCCAAAATTCAAATTGTCCAGCAACTAAGCATACCAAACTGCAGTAACCAAACTGAGTTGCAAAACAAGCCAAGATGCATTGCTAAGTATGTTATACAAACATAAACTAAGCAAACTAAGCATGGCAAACCCAAACTGAATGCAAAAATTGTCAAGTAAGCCAACTAAATGCAAAGTACACAATGCAGAAAGTACAGCAAATGCAGCAGGCAAATACAATGCAGAAGGAAACCCAATTGACAAGCCAAAAGCTTGTCATAGTTGTCATCATGTTCCAAGCATAGGCAAATTTTCAGAATATAATATAATAAGCAAAAAAGTGCTTATTTCATGGAGAGAGGAAGAGAGAAAGAGAGGACCTTGGGTGAAGTTTGCAATTTGGCTAAACCAAGCTGTCTAAAGTTAACAAAGACAAAAAACAAAAAGATATAAAAACAAGAGACTGCATAACAGTCTAGAAAGAAGCACAAAACACTTTGTGAAAAAACCACAAGCTTGCTCAAAACACCATAAACCTGCATAACAAAACACAGTCCAGCAAAAAACTGCCAAGCCAAGTTACACAAACCTGTCAAACTACAAACCACAAGCCAAGCTTGCCCAAAACACATTCAATAAGCCAAGCTTGCTTAAACAACAAGCTCCAAACCTGTCAAACTACATACCACAAGCCTAGCAAAAAAACTGCCAAGCCAAGTTACACAAACCTGTCAAACTACAAACAACAAAACCTGCAAAACTGTTAACAGTTCCAAAACCAACAATTCCAAAAACTACAAACTCAGCAAGCCAACCAACAAAGCTTACCCAAACTGCAGCAAAACTATAAACAACAAACAGCCAAGCTATAACAAGCTAACCAAACTGTTCACCATTTCAAACATCATCAAAACATCCCAATAAAACACCATAACAGTTTCACAAACTAACAACAACCATAAGCTGCAAACCAG
The DNA here is from genome assembly GCA_948472305.1 of Vicia faba. Taxonomy (NCBI): domain Eukaryota; kingdom Viridiplantae; phylum Streptophyta; class Magnoliopsida; order Fabales; family Fabaceae; genus Vicia; species Vicia faba. Next base: position 43,277 of record CATIWC010002954.1, on the reverse strand, counting down.
TTTTCAAACATGGCATACAAAAATCAGTAACAGTATCCTCATTAGCATTCAAGCTCCAAGAAAGAGAAAGAGGTTCAGAAACAACAATAACAGTTTCAGAAATGTATCATCATTAACATTCCAAGAGAAGAGGAAGAGCAGTTCAAAAGTAAAAGAAAAAGTTTCAGAACCATGTCATCATAAACAATAATATCAGAAGTTTTCAGAACATTTCATCATCAAACATCACATTCAAAATCAACAAAGAATAAGAAGCTTCAGACACTTGTCATCACCAACAACAACAAAAAACAACACAGTGTTTTCAAAAGTTCATCATCATCAACATCAATATCCAAGAGAAAAGAAGAGAGGTTCAGAAGCAAGTCAAGAACCAAAACAGTTTCAGAAGTTCATCATCATCAACATCAATATCCATGAAAGAGGAAGAGAAAATCAAAAGAGCAATCAACAACAATAACAGTTTCATAAGTTTGTCATCATCAACAACAAAGAACAACAAGTTTCAGATCATCATCATTAACCAACAAATCAAGATAAAGACAAAGGTACCAGAAAAGCGCGCCACCATCAACTCCTCCATCCTCAGCCCGGCCACAAAGGACGCGCCTCCGTCTCACCCTCTTCTCCTCTCCATTTTTGCCCAGAAAAACGCCAAGGTACAATTTCTTTTTCTCAAACTTTTGCTGCATCTCAGACATAATAACTATGGATTAAAAAATGAGCTGAACATGTAAACAAAACATGAAGAATCAAACAAACAATGAAACTGTTAAAACACAAAGATGACAAACCATACCATTCGAACAAAACATTGGATCATCGTGAAGAAGATAGAGAGTGGGATGGCGCTCCGGTGGCCTGAAAGGATGGAGAATCAACGTCATGGCCTGAGAAGGATGAAGACGAAGAAGAGAGCAAAAGGGGGCGCCACTGTAAAGCCAAACATACAAACCCTAAAATGTCAAACCCCTAACCAAACATTGTACAAAGATCCTGCATTGGGCCTGACCCGCCCCAAACTTTGCCTTAAGCCCAAACGTTTCTGCCTGCACCCCATCCTTTCTGTTTTTTTTCTTGGGCTTTAAACACATGCCAAACTCTAAAGCCCACATTTTAATTCATTTCATTTTATTTTTGTCTAAAACACTCTTTTTAATCATTTTAACTAATTTGATTTTCTTTTCTTTTGTTGATAATAAAACCAAATAATATATTAAAGTTTTGATATAGTTTTCTTTTTTTTAAAATAATTGTTACATTTAATAAAAATACAAGAATAATATTAAACATTAATTTAAGTAATTTTTCTTTCTTTAAAACTTTTCTTTATATAATTCCTAAAACACAAAAAATAATAACAATACTTGATCTTTCTTTTTTTAGAGTAGATTTTTATTTACACATGCATTTCATAATTTATTGATTTTCCTTATTTTATAATTTGTTATAATTTATGTTGATTTGCGATAATTCGATTTGGTTGTAACACTTGATATTTTGACTTTATTATCCTTGTGAGATTCATCCCCATTTGTAAATAATTTGTACCCCCATCCCCGGATACTTTTGTAATAGCTTAGAATTTAATTCTCGCACTTTATGCTTTTAAAATATGCCATAACTAGAGATTAAGGTTTGTATGCGAAAATCTAAAATCAATCGCTAGATGACCTAACACAAGATCCAAATGCATGAAAATGACAAACACAATGCACACTTGCACCTCTAGGGTAACTTGGCTTGTTGCTTCGGAAAATGTAATCATGTCCCTCGAATATGAGACACTCTAGAAAATTCCCCTTTGATAAACAAAGATCATAGTCCCTCGATGACCCTCGATGTTGCCTTCGATAAAACGATCTCGTCCCTTACAAAATTGCTAGAGCGTCTCACAAGTTGCTTTCAATGATTGTATGCGATGACCCGCGCCTATCTCGTTTAACATCCTAACACAAGGCTGTTCACCAAATGAAATTGTGAAATAACACTTTCAAAAGGGTTTAAAAACATAAGAAAAATCTTTGAGTAAAATAGGGTAGACAACTCTTAGTTACTTGATCAAAAGCTTACAAACATCCTTGCTATTTTCAAACACACTTCCAACACAATTTCAAAATAAACTTTCAAAACATTGAAATATCTTTTCAAAAAGACAAACACCTTTGTAAAACATTCAAACAAGAATTGTTACAAAGGTCGCCTAGACATGGCCTCTTTTTCAAAGCATTTTCAAATACCACACACAAAGCACCATTTCAAACAATTGAAAAGCAAAAGCAAGTGATCTAAACAAGTAACTAAGAGCCCATGGAAAACCATGGATGAAAAGGGTTCTTGCACCTTCCCTTTTCATAATCTACCCTCCGAACCCAAGAAAACATCTCAAAGGTCTTTCCTGTGCTTTTTGACCTTTCCTTTGGATAAAATAAAAAGTCAGTGGCGACTCTTGCTAAACCGCACAATTACGAACGAAACGCAAAACCTCAAGTCAGTTCTCCCACCGTATCATAGAACTGGCGACTCTGCTGGGGAGATCTCTAAAAGTGGGGTTACCTTAGGGTTTTAGATCACCTTTGCATGCTTATCTTGTTTGCCTTGATTGCTTTACATGTTGGGTTCCTTATTTGGGTTTGTTTTAAATCCTACACCCGGATGTGGGGACACCTTTTAGGTAAGTAGCAATAAACTATGAGGGAACTGTGCGGGGTATACCGACATGATTGAAGCAGTGGCTACGTTAGTGCGACATATTTGTGGGTACCGGTAGCCTTTGAGTCAATCAAAGAGAATACGGGGCCACTGAGTGATGTCATAAATCACTAACGAACTCTTAGAACCTTACTTGACCATCTTGGCCTTATTAGGGTTAGTGAGGTGACCGGCTTTGGTGCAGTTAGAAGTTGGTAGATACTCGATACTACACTCATTGAGGATTGTTTTCTTGGAATATTTCGGTCGCCAGTAAAGTGGCTAAACTGAAACAATGAACACAGAAGATAATCCAGTGATATTGAGCTCCTTAGAACTCGGTTACTATTTATAAGACAGGTGGAGCCAACTAACTTCAAGAGGGTACTTACCTACTCCATGCAAGCCTAAACCTAAGGACTTGTCTGCTTTATGTGAATGTGATTATTTGTATATACACTTGCTTACTTTTGCATACCTGTACATAACATCAAAACATCATACCATAGCATTTTCAATAACCATTTCAAGGATCTCGAGGGTCTTTGATGCAGGGTCACGTTGAACCAGACGTCTACCAAAGGGCAAGAGGATTAATTTTCCTCTAAACAAACGCCGTTAAAGATCAAGTACAACAACTTGAATCGAGGGCTTAGACCCACTTGACATGGTGAGCTTGATTCTCATGGAAATACATCCACCAATACAAAGTTCTCCAATCAAAGATTGTTGATTGAAGTTCAACCTCTAACATTTTCTTGTGTTTACCCCGCGAGATTCTTGAAAACATGCATCCACATATCATGCATCGTATCATGACAGTTTTTCCCTTTCAGGTCTCCTTACCTTCCTACTGTTTATTTCAGTAGAGATGGCTCTAGAGAGGACTGTCAAAGATATCCAGGCTCAAAACACTCAACTTCAAGAAATGTTCTTGAACCTGTCCCAGGGGCAGGAAGAGGTGAAAGCTCACCTCGCCAGGAGCATGGTCCCAGGGAATCCAGGGGGCATCAGGAATGATCAATTGGAAGGGATACAGATTGAGTTGGCAACAATGAAAATCCAGATGATGGGACAACTGGTGGTCCAGATGGCTCTCATTCAAAACCTGGCTCAAGGACAAGAAGAGCTAAGGGTCCTCATCAACAAACTTCTTCAAGATAACCAAGTGGGGCAAACAACTAGGGTTGAAGATCAAGTCACCATTCAGCCTCCTTTGAGACAAGAAGACAAGGGAAAGGCTCCCCAGCTTGCTTCAGGGTCACAAGCCCAACGACAACCTCGCCAACACCAACGGGGAAATCAGCGTAAGAAAAATACATCTGGAAGGCGCTTCACTGAGATTGGCATACCATTATCTCTAGTACTGGAACGCTTCTTGGAGGTCAATCTGACTGTTTTAAAGGATCCTCTTCGGAATCCCAATACCTCTGCTCCTGGCTATCACCCCAACGCATTTTGTGTATACCACTCATATAGTCCTGGACATGACACCGACGACTGTTGGGCTTTGAAAAACAAGACCCAAGATTTGATTGACAGAGGAGTGTTGAAATTCACACAGGATGGCCAGATGAAAATCTCCCGCTGAGGGTTCTCCACCTGAAATGACAAGTTCGAACTAAGAGACTTTTGTTTCATTTGAATTTTCAAGTTGTAATTTCTTTTGTTATTCAAACAATTATCTGTTGATGTCAAACTCTGTTTCATTAATGCATTGCATATGTTTGTCTTAAATTCATCCATTCGTTTTCACTATTCTTGAATTATGCTTTCTACTTTATTTATGACATTTAAACTCTTACTAAAAATTACAAGCCTTTAGAGGGAGGATGACGAAAACAATACCATAATCTCATACAGTATGCTTTTGGACAGACCTTGCTGACGATGTACAGGTGTTTCTTTCAAATCTTAAACACTGGAGTTATAAGGAAGATAATCCCTAGTCAACCCCATCGAGCCAGAGAAGTAGAAGTTTTCTGTTTTAACACAAATTGAAACCTTTTAATCATACCTGGGGTAGGGTAATCTCTCAGTTAATTCAAGTGCGTGTTAAAATTGCAAACTCTCAGTTCGTAATACAGCGAATGACATCAAGATTTCCTTTGGAACCAAAAGACAGTGACGGTTCCTTATCTCATAGGCAGTCATTATCTCTCAAAAAGAAAATCCCATTGAGTCAAAACCTATAAAGGATACTTAAGAAAGCTGGGGCATCCCGCTGACTGTAATCTCGAAAACAGGAACAGTCAGGCAAAAATTAGGGATAACAAATCAAAAGAAAGAGGTCATTACAAATCCTCAACAACATGGAAAATGTTGCAAAAAAAATGATGATGACTGCCTTCCAACAAATTCAACTTGTGTGAACCATCACCAAAACGTCGTTCCAGACCCATTTGGAGCTCAAAATGTACAATTAACTGAGTTTAGGATTGAAGAACATCATGAAGAGCGGGTGGGTACAAATATACTTTGAGCCTTTATCCTTTGTTTCTTAAACCGTGAACCAAGCCACGTTACAACCCTTTAAAAGTCCTAATTGAAGCATGGATTCATTCGAAAGCATACTGTTACAAAAGGTATCCTGACTCCTGTAAGGCTTTGCTCTAAATCTTGAGCTGAATTTTTCTTATAAAAAGTTTTATGCTAAAGAACTCATTTTTCAAAACTTCAAGACAAGCATGAACTTTGTATTATTTGAATATCGTTGTTTGCACATGGTTATTTGTTTGACAGCGAAGAAATTCACACAGTGAATGTTCAGATGAATGAAAGCTCTCTCAGTGAATAAAATCACTTCAAGTGGGATGACACTCCCGTTGCAAAAATCTCCTATCAACAAAAGGGGACTTGGTATGGTATTGCCCAGTAAACCTGGGGCAGTCCAGTCAAGATTTCAACAAATCTCTCAAAGTCCACTAAACCTGGGGCAGTCCAGTCAAGATTTCAAAAAATCTCTCAATTACAAATTAACCTGGGGCAAGTCTCCATCACCATCACTTAGGGAATTAAAACGTCAATCTCATCAAAGGGTTATGTACAGTCCAAGTTTCCTGGCAGTACTACAAACATTTGATACTAGGGGCAGTGACGAATCTCTCCAAAATCTTTCTGAAAAGAAATTCAAGCATCCTCGAGAAGTTCATCACCTCTCTATCAGACCAGCAGTCATGGGTTTATTTCCCCAACACTTGTCAAGTATTTATTCTCCAAAATGAAATTACATTTCAACAACATTCATAACATATGCAGATTGATCGGCAGGTAAAGATTCCTTCATCACCTGTTGGAGTTACGGTCGTCGAAGATTCCTTCATCACCTGTTGGAGTTACGGTTGTCGAAGATTCCTTCATCACCTGTTGGAGTTACGGTCATCGAAGATTCCTTCATCACCTGTTGGAGTTACGGTCGTCGAGGATTCCTTCATCACCTGTTAGAGTTACGGTCGTCAAAGATTCCTTCATCACCTGTTGGAGTTACGGTTGTCGAAGATTCCTTCATCACCTGTTGGAGTTACGGTCGTCGAAGATTCCTTCATCACCTGTTGGAGTTACGGTCGTCGAAGATTCCTTCATCACCTGTTGGAGTTACGGTCGTCGAAGATTCCTTCATCACCTGTTGGAATTACAATCGTCGAAGATTCCTTCATCACCTGTTGGAGTTACAGTTGTCGAAGATTCTTTCATCACCTTTTGGAGTAGCAGTCGTCGAAGATTCCATCATCATCCGGTTGAGTCAAAGTTAATCCAAGACCTTCTCTGGTTCAGGCAGATTGACACTAAGATCTCCCTGATTCTTATTCCAGGGGAAGATATTTCGGGCTTTCCTGTTTCAGATAAATCTCTCAACGATTCATTCTGATTCACTTCTAGATTTTTCACTATCAGAAGCAAAGAATCCAACTCTTCTCTCCATCACCAATTCGGGATTTATTTTCCCCAACGAAAGGTCGTCTTGAAAAAACATTACACATCCGTACATCAGGCCATCATACAACGCAATCTCATTTATTTTGAGAACGTCATCGTTTGATATGTGCCACTGACCTTTACCTTCCAGGAAATATACAATCAAAAGCAAGCTATGAAGCTCAGGGTTCAACCGGATAATAGTTTAACCCTAAGCAAGTTATTGTGAAGCCTGGATTACGACCAGATAGCAGCCAAGAATACTACGAAGCCTGGAGTCGACCAGATAGTGGTATATCTTTAATGCAGGTTATGAAGCTCGGATTCGACTGGATAATATCTTGACATCTCCAAACGCCATGAAGCCTGGATTCGACCAAATAATGACATGATACATCGTGAAGACTAGACCACGACCAGATAGTAATGCATCCAACTTTCATCTTCAAACAGAGATGATTTCTCAACAGAATAACGAACGATCAAGGTTCCCGAAATTCAATAGAGATGATGCCCCGGCAGAATAATGGATAACTGAAACTCCTAAAATTTTGTTTCTCTAACAGAATGAAGATTCTCATTCTCAATTCCTCACAGAGTTTTCAAATATCCCCAGCGGAGTTAAGTTTCAAGGATCCCCATCAGAGTTGAGTATTCAAATTCCCAACCAACAGCGGAGCAAAACTTTGAACTACAAACCCTCAGTAAGAATGAAACCTTCTTCCCCAAGCAGAGTCAAACCTTCAACCTGTGAACACCAGTGAACACCGTCCAGTTTCCTCCCCTCTCCCGGAGAGCTTCTTTTAAACCAGATAGTTCATCAGAAAGTTATTTTTAAACTTTTTCCCAGTGAATTCGCCAATTAAATCAGCACGTCACTAGGATCCCCATCGGAGTGGAAACTTTGAGCTACTAATCCCCAACGAAAACCATTCAATTTGCCCCTGATATCCTCAACGGAATGGAGTTTCTCATTCTTGCTTCCCCTGTAGAGTGGCATACAACCTAAGCTCCTGAACCTCTTCCAAACAGGAATAAGCTTTTCCCAGGGTCCTGAGCTTACCCTCCAGCAGTATGGCTATTCCCCACAGAATTTTTAATCCCCTGCAGATCGAAAATTCTCGTTCTTGACTCCTCAGCACCAGTTCCCCTAGCAAAATGAAGATTCTCATTCTCATTTCCCCATAGAGTTTTCAGATATTCCCCAGCGGAGTTCTCCTCAAACAACGAAACAAAAATCCCCAGTAGATTAGCATACAACCCAAACTCCTGATTTCCCTAGCAGTATAACTTCTCCCCGCAGAGGTTGTCAAAAAGCTTGAAGACACACATACTCTTCAACAATGGTACAGGATTTATTCTCCCCGACAGCAGTCAAAGATTTTATTATCTCCAGCTATCCATAATTTATCTTCCTCAGCAAGACAGCTCATCAGCTTACATGCGCATACATTGCATTCATATATCATAAACATTGATAAAACATATATATTGCATCATACATTTCATGCAACATAACTTTGTGTTTCAACTAATATTTTACCCTTTTTGGGATAAGATTAGCAAGCTTCGAATTCAAGAATCATGAAAACAGTTTACGGATGCTTCCCAACATGGATGTCAATCTATCGCTTGTTCAGATTCAACTTTTGAAAACAGTTTACGGATGCTTCCAAACACGGATGTTAATCCATCGCTTGTTCAGATTCAACTTTTGAAAACAGTTTACGGATACTCCATACATGGATGTTAATCTATTGCTTTTTCAACCCAAGGATCATGAAAACAGTTTACGGACGCTTCCAAACATGGATGCTAATCTATCGCTTGTTCAGATTCAACTTTTGAAAACAGTTTACGGATGCACCAAACATGGATGCTAATCTATTGCTTATTCAACTTCAAGGATTTCTGAAAATAGTTTACGGACGCTTCCAAACATGGATGTCAATCTATCGCTTGTTCAGACTCAACTTCTGAAAACAGTTTATGGATGCTTCCTAACATGGATGTCAATCTATCGCTAGTTCAGATTCACCTTTTGAAAACAGATAACGGATCCTCTAAACACGGATGTTAATCTATTGCTTGTTCAACTCCAGACTTTTGAAAATAGTTTACGGATTCTCCAAACACGGATGTTAATCTATTGCTTGTTCAACTCCAGAATCATGAAAATAGTTTATGGATGCTTCCAAACACGGATGTTAATCCATCGCTTGTTCAGATTCAACTTTTGAAAACAGTTTACGGATACTCCAAGCATGGATGTTAATCTATTGCTTGTTCAACCCAAGGATCGTGAAAACAGTTTATGGACGCTTCCAAACATGGATGCTAATCTATCGCTTGTTCAGATTCAACTTTTGAAAATAGTTTATGGATGCACCAAACATGGATGCTAATCTATTGCTTATTCAACTTCAAGGATTTCTGAAAACAGTTTACGGACGCTTCCAAACATATCGCTTGTTCAGACTCAACTTCTGAAAACATTTTATGGATGCTTCCCAACATGGATGTCAATATATCGCTTGTTCAGATTCACCTTTTGAAAACAGTTTACGGATTCTCCAAACATGGATGTTAATCTATTGCTTGTTCAACTCCAGACTTTTGAAAACAGTTTACGGATTCTCCAAACACGGATGTTAATCTATTGCTTGTTTAACTCCTGAATCATGAAAATAGTTTACGGATGCTTCCCAACATGGATGTTAATCTATTGCTTGTTCATATTCAACTTTTGAAAACAGTTTACGGATACTCCAAACATGGATGTTAATCTATTGCTTGTTCAACCCATGGATCATGAAAACAGTTTACGGACGCTTCCAAACATGGATGCTAATCTATCGCTTGTTCAGATTCAACTTTTGAAAATAGTTTACGGATGCACCAAACATGGATGCTAATCTATTGCTTATTCAACTTCAAGGATTTCTGAAAACAGTTTACGGGCGCTTCCAAACATGGATATCAATCTATCGCTTGTTCAGACTCAAATTCTGAAAACAGTTTATGGATGCTTCCCAACATGGATGTCAATTTATCGCTTGTTCAGATTCACCTTTTGAAAACAGTTTACGGATTCTCCAAACACGGATGTTAATCTATTTCTTATTCAACTCCAGACTTTTGAAAACAGTTTACAGATTCTCCAAACACGGATGTTAATCTATTGCTTGTTCAACTCCAGAATCATGAAAATAGTTTACGGATGCATCCCAACATGGATGTTAATCCATCTCTTCTTCAGATTCAACTTTTGAAAACAGTTTACGGATACTCCAAACATGGATGTTAATCTATTGCTTGTTCAACCCAAGGATCAGGAAAACAGTTTACGGACGCTTCCAAACATGGATGCTAATCTATCGCTTGTTCAGATTCAGTTCACTGAAAACAGTTTACAGAAGCTCCAAACACGGAGGCTAATCTATTACTTATTCAGACACCCGGCTCAGAGACGTTCCAGACCTGGATACCTTTCTGATACTCATTCTTTCACCTACAACATACAGTTCAATAAATATTCTTGGATGTCATTTTTAAGCCCATCTCCGACAAGGTTCTGTCACATCTCCAAATGGCATCTTTAAGCCCATTCCCTCAACTATGCTTTAACGAGTTCAAATTTATGGGCACTATAGTGTCCAATCATCTTTTACCTTCGAGTCACGAACGGCAAAATTGTCAATCTAACTCTTCAGGTTCAAGAAGATTGAACAGGGGCAGCTGTTGTACCCCAAAATTTGCCCTCCCTTTTTCACAAGAAATCACAACCCTAGGGTTTTCTATGATTTTTAAGATTGGCTCAGGAATTGATCAAGCAGACTTTTCTTTGGCAGTAAATCAAGAATCAGGTTTTCTCTTACATTTCTCAGAAGAAATTGAATCCACAGAAATTCAATTAGCTGCTACATGTTTTCACACTTGTTCAAGTTTACTGGTCGTTCTCAAAGCCTGGTTATCTGGGATAAGGGTTGAGACTCTTATTTGGAATATTAAAACATCTGCTTGTTAATGGAATAAAATGTTTTCCAGTTAATGGAATGCTTGCTTGTTTGGAAAACCACGCGTATGTTGATTGGAATGTTGTCGCAAATTATGAGATTACAGAGTTTTAGGGATTACTTGGATTTTAAGTTATCTGTATTGGAAATGCTGGAATGCAATTTCAGTTATTTTAAATCAGGAATCTTAAATAAAAAAGTGAAGATGCAAAGGAAGAATTGAAAAATATTGACAGTAGAAGGATTTATTGAATTATCAATTGATCTCATAAAAGACTTTTTTATTCATTGCAAATGATTGTTACAAAAATAGTTTATTGTTTGAATATTATACGTTTTACAACTTATAGTATTTGAAGAATAAATTATTACAATGAATAAAAAAATTCTAAGCCTAAGCCTCCTAAACTCCATTTGCTCCCATGCCCAAGGTCTCTTGCTTCCTCTGCTTCCTCTATCGTCCAAGTTGCTTTCACCTGAAAAACAAGAAAGAAAAGAAATTAGTACAGTTAATTGAAAAAAAGAATTTCCAAACAAAAAAGAAAGAAAATTCATCATTAAAGTTTGTCGTCCGGAATCAGTGTGCTATTGTTCATCATGTTTTATTTTTCTCTCTGCAAATCACAAGAAGATTGCTCTTCTTGGTTCACAAAGAGAAAAGTAAAAAATAAAAATATAAGCATACAAAAACAATTGGCTCAAATGCAAAACATGGGCCATGCTGTACAAAGGCAAACCAAGGCGCCAAAATTCAAACTGTCTAGCAACTAAGCATACCAAAATGCAGTAACCAAACTGAGTTGCAAAACAATCCAAGATGCATTGCTAAATATGTTATACAAACATAAACTAAGCAAACTAAGCATGGAAAACCCAAACTGAATGCAAAAATTGTCAAGTAAGCCAACTAGATGCAAAGTACACAATGTAGAAAGTACAACAAATGCAGCAGGAAAATACAATGCAGAAGGAAAACCAATTGACAAGCCAAAAGCTTGTCATAGCTGTCATCATGTTCCAGGCATAGGAAACTTTTCAGAATATAATATAATAAGCAAAAAGTGCTTATTTCATGGAGAGAGGAAGAGAGAAAGAGAGGACCTTGGGTGAAGTTTGCAGTTTGGCTAAAGCAAGTTGTCTAAAGTTAACAAAGACCAAAAACAAAAAGATATAAAAACAAGAGACTACATAAAAGTCTAGAAATAAGCACAAAACACTTTGTGAAAAAACCACAAGCTTGCTCAAAACACCATAAACCTGCATAATAAAACACAGTCCAGCAAAAAACTGCCAAGCCAAGTTACACAAACCTGTCAAACTACAAACCACAAGCCAAGCTTGCCCAAAACACATTCAACAAGCCAAGCTTGCTCAAACAACAAGCTCCAAACCTTTCAAACTACAAACCACAAGCCTAGCAAAAAAACTTCCAAGCCAAGTTACACAAACCTGTCAAACTACAAACCACAAAACCTGCAAAACTATTAACAGTTCCAAAACCAACAATTCCAAAAACTACAAACTCAGCAAGCCAACCAACAAAGCTTGCCCAAACTACAGCAAACTATAAACAACAAACAGCCAAGCTATAACAAGCTAACCAAACTGTTCACCATTTCAAACATCATCAAAACTGCCCAACAAAACACCATAACAGTTTCACAAACTAACAACAACCATAAGCTGCAAACCAGTTTTCAAACATGGCATACAAAAATCAGTAACAGTATCCTCATTAGCATTCAAGCTCCAAGAAAGAGAAAGAGGTTCAGAAACAACAATAACAGTTTCAGAAATGTATCATCATTAACATTCCAAGAGAAGAGGAAGAGCAGTTCAGAAGCAAAAGCAAAAGTTTCAGAACCATGTCATCATAAACAATAATATCAGAAGTTTTCAGACCATTTCATCATCAAACATCACATTCAAAATCAACAAAGAATAAGAAGCTTCGGACACTTATCATCACCAACAACAACAAAAAACAACACAGTGTTTTCAGAAGTTCATCATCATCAACATCAATATCCAAGAGAAAAGAAGAGAGGTTCAGAAGCAAGTCAAGAACCAAAACAGTTTCAGAAGTTCATCATCATCAACATCAATATCCATGAAAGAGGAAGAGAAAATCAGAAGAGCAATCAACAACAATAACAGTTTCAGAAGTTTGACATCATCAACAACAAAGAACAACAAGTTTCAGATCATCATCATTAACCAACAAATCAAGAGAAAGACAAAGGTACCAGAAAAGCGCGCAACCATCATCTCCTCCATCCTCCGCCCGGCCACCAAGGACGCGCCTCCGTCTCACCCTCTTCTCCTCTCCATTTTCTGCCAAAAAAAATGCCAAGGTACAATTTCTTTTTCTCAAACTTTTGCTGCATCTCAGACATAATAACTATGGATTAAAAAATGAGTTGAACATGTAAACAAAACATGAAGAATCAAACAAACAATGAAACTGTTAAAACACAAAGATGACAAACCATACCATTCGAACAAAACCTTGGATCATCGTGAAGAAGATAGAGAGTGGGATGGCGCTCTGGTGGCCTGAAAGGATGGAGAATCAGCATCATGGCCTGAGAAGGATGAAGACAAAGAAGAGAGCAAAAGGGGGCGCCGCTGTAAATCCAAACATACAAACCCTAAAATGTCAAACCCCTAACCAAACATTGTACAAAGATCCTGCACTGGGCCTGACCCGCCCCAAACTTTGCCTTAAGCCCAAACGTTTCTGCCTGCACCCCCTCCTTTCTGTTTTTTTCTTGGGCTTTAAACACATGCCAAACCCTAAATCCCACATTTTAATTCATTTCATTTTATTTTTGTCTAAAACACTCTTTTTAATCATTTTAACTAATTTGATTTTCTTTTCTTTTGTTGATAATAAAACCAAATAATATATTAAAGTTTTGATATAGTTTTCTTTTTTTAAAATAATTGTTACATTTAATAAAAATACAAGAATAATATTAAACATTAATTTAAGTAATTTTTCTTTCTTTAAAACTTTTCTTTATATAATTCCTAAAACAGAAAAAATAATAACAATACTTGATCTTTCTTTTTTTTAGAGTAGATTTTTATTTACACATGCATTTCATAATTTATTGATTTTCCTTATTTTATAATTTGTTATAATTTATGTTGATTTGCAATAATTCGATTTGGTTGTAACACTTGATATTTGGACTTTATTATCCTTGTGAGATTCATCCCCATTTGTAAATAATTTGTACCCCCATCCCCGGATACTTTTGTAATAGCTTAGAATTTAATTCTCGCACTTTATGCTTTTAAAATATGCCATGACTAGAGATTAAGGTTTGTATGCGAAAATCTAAAATCAATCTCTAGATGACCTAACACAAGATCCAAATGCATGAAAATGACAAACACAATGCACACTTGCACCTCTAGGGTAACCTCGCTTGTTGCTTCGGAAAATGCAATCATGTCCCTCGAATATGAGACACTCTAGCAAATGCCCCTTCGATAAACAAAGATCGTAGTCCCTCGATGACCCTCGATGTTGCCTTCGATAAAACGATCTCGTCCCTTACAAAATTGCTAGAGCGTCTCACAAGTTGCTTTCAATGATTGTATGCGATGACCCGCGCATGTCCCGTTTAACATCCTAACACAAGGTTGTTCACCAAATGCAATGGTGAAATAACACTGTCAAAAGGGTTAAAAAACATTAGAAAAATCTTTGAGTAAAATAGGGTAGACAACTCTTAGTTACTTGATCAAAATCTTTCCAAACATCCTTGCTATTTTCAAACACACTTCACAACACAATTTCAAAATAAACTTTCAAAACATTGAAATATCTTTTCAAAAAGACAAACACCTTTGTAAAACATTCAAACAAGAATTGTTACAAAGGTCGCCTAGACAAGGCCTCTTTTTCAAAAACCACACACAAAGCACCATTTCAAACAATTGAAAAGCAAAAGCAAGTGATCTAAACAAGTAACTAAGAGCCCATGGAAAACCATGGATGAAAAGGGTACTTGCACCTTCCCTTTTCATAATCTACCCCCCAAACCCAAGAAAATATCTCAAAGGTCTTTCCTGTGCTTTTTGACCTTTCCTTTGGATAAAATAAAAAGTTGGTGGCGACTCTTGCTAAACCGCACAATTGCGAACGAAACGCAAAACCTCAAGTCAGTTCTCCCACCGTATCACAATGATGATGAATAATTTGAATGTTTATTATTTAATAACTCTTGTGTAATATTATATTTCAAATATATATATATATATATATATATATATATATATATATATATATATATATATATATATATATATATATATAATCTTGTGTAATATTATCTTTTATGTAACATTCATTGTTTAATGTTTTTCTTTTAAATAGAAAAAAAATACCACCCAACAAAAGCCTCGCCACAACAGGTACATTATTAAGGAGGTTTCTAATACACATTTTTTTATTCCTATGCCACAATCAAGTGAAGTGGATACTCATCCTCCACATTCTACCCCACCTCCTATGCATCATACTCCACCTCTTATGCATCCTAATCCACTTCCTATGCATCCTACTCCACCCATGTATGGATCTTTAACTGGGTTACTATCCACAGCTCCTGGATGCACTCCATTCCCACCCATATCCCTGATAACTTTTATTAGTCCTACTGAATACACACCATATTTTCCTACTGGACTTAGCACATATTTTCCTATTCCTTCCATGCAATCGAGTGGACCCAACATGCCACAATCATTACCCATTCATATGGAGCTAGATGGATCTAGCATTCCCCAACCCATGCCTCCCAAGGATGATCATGGAGATACCAGTGCTCCTGGAGATTCCAGTATTCCTAGAGATACCAGTGCTCCTAGAGATACCAGTGCTCAAGAAGATACAAGTGCTACCGAGGATAAAACAAGGAGGGAGCACATATTGAGAAGAAATGAGCTGCAAAAAGTTAGATATTATCATGGCAGACTTGTCATTTGGCCCGATTATGGATCGTAAGTGTTTATATATGTTTTATATTATTTTAAATTTGAGTTTTATTTAATCAATTCTAACTCAAGATTTAGGTGTTTAGGATCTTTCCCCATCAGGAAATATCGATCATAACAAGCATTATTAAAGATAAGTATACAAAATTTTGGCCGAGTTATGGAGTTGTACTTGAAGATGGTAGAACATATTGGTTTAATGCATTTAAGGTATATTTTTTCCTTTATATTTTTTAAGATATCTTTCCTTTATATTTTTTGAGATATTCATGATAACTTATTGCTTAATTTTTAATTCATACAATAATGTAGGAGAAGTGTTCTTGGGATGTTAGAGATGAAGTCCAATTTGAAGAAAAATTTCACTCAAAATGTAGTTCTCGATTTTCTAACACCAAGAGGAATGTTAGAATTAAATGAGGAAAAAAAAGCAACGTCTACGTTAGATAGGAGTAGAACTATTTCAATATCTTATTTCCCATTGGAGTTCTGAAAAAATTTAAGGAAGTGTCTGAAAAGGCAAAGAAAAATAGAGCATCTGAAGCTGGTGGCTGCAACTACTCAGCGGGTAGTATTAGTGTTGCTGAAGTTGCACAAAGGATGGTACGTAAAGTTATTTATTTTTTAATTAATTTATCATTTAGATCTTAGATTACATATAACTAATTATTTATTTACTTATTTAATTAGCATGAAGAGTTGGGTAGAATTCCACTTCTTAATAAGCTCCATCTGGAGACTCGTCTCTAGAGAAATTGAGAGTTTGTTGATGAGCGTGCAAGAAACACTCAAGTAAGTTTTTCTTATATTAAAAACATTTTATTTATTTCTTTTATATGTACATATAATATTTGAATCATTATAACATTTAATTTTTTTGTGGGAGGAGTTTGATAAACAACTTTCCCTACAGTTGTTAGAGCATCCTGAAATACCTGGACCACCACTGAGATATCATGTTGATCCTATTGTGGGTTTTCGGACATGGTATGATGTTTCAAGTGGAAAGAAGAAAAATGGGATAGGAGTTTTAGAATGAGACTTACTGATGGAGAATGAACATCAACTCCACCTATATTAATTGCAGAAATGCTTGAAACTGTGAGAAACTTGGCAAATACTGAGGGAGCACTCCAAGTAGTAGCAAGAAATGAAGAAATTAAAGAGATGAATAAAAAAAATTAGAGATGCAACAAGAAATACAGAGAAGAGAAACATAGTCGCAGGAAGAAATAAGTAGGCAATCACAGGAGTATCAAGAAGCAATGCAGATTGCAAATGAACGGGTTCAAAGATTTGATCAATTTTTTTCTTCACAAAATTCTAATGGTGGATTTGGAGGAACTAGTGGATATGGATGATTTGTTGAAGAAGATGAGAAAGGAGAAGAACAAGATGAACAAGAATAGACTGTTTAAATTTGAAAATTTGATGTTTATTTTAATTTGTATGAAAGAATTTATGTTAACTATTTTGAACTTAATAACTTTATTGTAATTTGCATGAAGCTTTATTTTAACTTTTACTATGTTTAATTGAATTTTAATTAATATTTAATTATGTTTAATTATATTTATTATATTAATTCTATTAATTATATTATAATTAATAGAATTATCATTATTGGTTTTTATTCTACTAATATTATTATTTTTTAGAAATATTTTTATAATTTTTCAGGGGATAAACTTCAAGGAAAATGTCAACGTCTGCATTTTTCCTGGAGCTTAACCCCAAGAAAAAGTTTTGACGCGCTGCAGCAGCTGACCACCTAGCCTACGCCTATGTCTGCATGTTGCAGACTGTAAAAATAAAATTGTATTTTGCTAGGGGGTTAGCCCCTGGCAAAATGGCAACGTGTTAAGCCCTTCGCAAACAAATTTGCGACCCCCTATTTTACTAAGGGACCAGTCCCGTCACAAATTTCGTATTTGTGAAGGGTTTTTGCCATTTGTGAGGGGTTTAACCCTTGGAAAATAACATTTTTTTCTTGTAGTGAGAGGGGCTTTGATCTTTTTGTTCATGGAACTACAGTTAAACCCTACAACCTTCATATTCCCTTCCAAGCATCATTTATCATATCTGAACTATTGTTTACCATAGGTTCAGATTTTGGCACATCTTCAAGTTTGGCATTCAACAAGGTGATTTCTTTTTCTAGACATGTGATGGTTGAGACAAGACTCTTTTTTTTTCTTCTGAAGAACACTTATTGTTTCATTATGTTTTTCCACTATTGAGCAAGATTTCTCCCACTTGATGTACAAGAGCCTTGGTTTTGCAACTAGTTTCTCTTCTGTCATATCTTTATTACTGGAATCTCCTTCAGGCTCATACTTTCCAGTGAAATCCGTAACCTTGTTATTTGTTTCTCCTTCACCATCATCATCAGAATCAGTCCAAGTGACAGTTAATCCCTTCTTCTGATCTTTATAGAAGTATGACACTCAGCTTTAATGTGACCAAGGCCATCACATTCAAAACATTTTGGTTCTTTTCTTTGAGAATATTCTTCCTCTCCACTCTTATGCTAGGGGAAAATGTTTGACCTTTTTCCTAGCACATTTGTCCTCCATTGTTTATCCACTATTTTCAAGGATTTATTGAACTTTCTTCAAAGATAAGCTACAACATCTAAAAAGATTTCTTTAGTATCCTTATCACCTTGTTCTTCCTTTTCTTGAGTATGGGATACAAAAGCTACAACTTTGTTCTTCTTTTCTGATGTTCCATTTATAGAAACTTCAAAGGTTTGAAGAGAGCCAATGAGTTCATCAACATTCAAGGTGCTTAAGTCTTGAGCTTCTTCATTGGTTGTTACCTTCATGTCAAACTTTTGAGGCAAATATTTGCGGATCTTCCTAACTAGATTTTCTTCTGATATTTTTTCTCCTAAAGAAAAATAACTATGGCTATACCATGCAGACGAATGTTGAAATATGATATGGATTCATCTTCTATCATCCTCATATTTTCACACTTAGTTGTGAGGAGCTGCAGCCTTGACATCCTAACCATGGATAATCCTTAATGATCAGTCTTGATAATATCCCAAGCTTCTTTATCTCCAATACATGTGTTGATTAGTCTTAACATGTTCTTGTCCTCGCCATTGAATATAACATTCAAGTCTTTTTTTTGTTTCCAAGAGCATCATCATCTTTATCTTTGGATCAATCAACTTTAGGATTTAAGCTTGTTGAACCATCTTGAGAAGTGATCACTGGATGTTTCCAACCTTTAACCACAAGCTTCCATGTTTTGTTGTCTAAATATTTGAGAAAAGAAATCATATTGGCTTTCTAATAGTCATAATTTGTGATATCCAAAATAGGAAGCCTGTTGACTGAACCTTCATCCTTAGGGTTTTCCATTTGAACAAAAAATATCTTCCCTGGAGATCACTCAAAATAGAACAGGGTGCCTGCTCTGATGCCAATTGAAATCTTGTTCCTGAGGGGATAGATGTTGGACACGATGTTAAAATAAGTGGTTTAACTTGTTAAACCAATATGACAAAAATAATAGCAATAATAACACAATGCAAAAGTAATAAAATAACTCAAGAGATACGTAGCCCAGTTTACTGAAACCACACCTACGCCTAGAGGGATCTCTACCCATGAAAGGAAATTCACTACTTTGAATTAGTAAAATTAGTCTTTTAGGACCACCAACCCCATGACGTTCAATTCTTCTTCCTAATTCTAGTAACTTTTTATTTAGGTCTCCCCCTAAATATGAGAACCTCTCTCAATTTCTACCAATCACAAATCCTAAGTGATAAACTTAACCATTAACACAATGATTGTTGATTTTATAACTCAACTTATACAAATCAACAACTATGCCAAGTTACTAGAGAAATAGTGTGTTGTACAATAAATAAGATCCAACAATATTCCTTATGATATGAGTGATAACATTAGAATTGAATATAAGTAACAAAAGACTCAAAAACCCTAGCACAAAGAACTTAATCCTAGATTACAAAACTTGTATCAAACATGATATTTGAGTCTCCTTTGGATTTCTGAATTAAAAGATCTCTTAGTTGTGTCAGTAGAAACTGGAAGAGTCGTGATAAGACAAAGAAGTCTATCAATTTAGAATTAAATTTTATTCCTATTAGTTGCAACCAAAGAAGAACATAATTTTTGAATAGTTGATAAATTCTTTAAATCTACTGATTGACGGGCATCAGTAAGAAATTGTCGAAGCTGAAATTGCAAAGTAATATTCTCTTGCTCATTGAAATCTGTAAGATAATATTTTTCAACTAGAGTGAAAATAATATCAATTTAAAAAACTTTATAACTATTATTAGGAATCAAAGTACAATTTAGAGTTACAAAATTCATTGCTTGCTCATTATATCTACTATTCAATAATAGCAAAAAATATTTCAACTTTAAAGTAATGTTCTAGTGTGACCTAATTCTCTGCAAGACGAGAGTGTCCATATCTTGTTGCTGAATGAGTATCATCAAGATTAGGAATCACAATATCATTTCTCACACAATAATATGTCATATTAACATACAACTTATCCCAATCATTTTCTCTCGGCTCTTAAATAAGAGTTTTTGTTGAACGAACTAAAATCATAGCATTAACCACATCCTGAGATTGTTGTTGTAAAGCATGACAAAGCACATATGTTATCCCCATAATTTATTTCATCAAATGTAAGATCAATATAAAATAAAATTCCTTCAAGTAATTGTAACCATTATCACAATCACCATGTGTATTATAATTTGCTCCTTCCTTTGATAATGTTTTTAAAACACGACAAGTTGCTTCATACATATTCATCAAGCTACAAATAGAATTGAAATATGATCCCCAACGAGTAGTCTCAGCTCGTTTCAAAGTACCAATTTGATTTTCACCTTTACCAGTAATGATCTCATCAATCTCTAACAAATGTTAAATTTCTTTTAATTGGGCTTCTTGTAACTAATCATGCCGCTTTGATGAAGAACAAATAACATTGACCACATAAGTTAGCTTTTCAAAGAATTTATTTATTTGTTTGATTTTTCTTGAAGTAGTAACTAAAGTAAGTTGCAACTGATGAGCAAAATAATGGACGTATGGTGAGGGATAACTGGACGTTCTAAAGAATTCAAAATATCATCTGAAACTTCAATTGGTCAAGGGATGATTGTTGTCACCTCTTCAATTGTTGGAACTTTAACTTGTTGACTGGTAGTAGTTGCTACTTCTTCAATTGGTAGAACTTCAATTGGTTGGGGCATAGAAGTTGTCACTTCTTCGATTCTTGAAACTTTAACATGTTTAGATGTAAAAGCATTCTCACAAGCATTCCTCTTAAAAAATGATTAATTTTTCCATTCTTCATCTTTATTTCTTCTGCCTTACAAGAAATCATCAACGACAATCAATAAACTAAATTTATATAATATATATTATATTTCAAACAGAAAAAAAATCGAAATTTTTTTATTGTTATAAGTTATAAAATATATTGTTGTGATAAGTTAACACAATCACAAATTCACAATAAAGCCTATTGTTATAAGTTATAACAAAAGGAAAAAACACTTTACAAGTTAATAATAATAATCATCAAATGTGATTTAAAATCACTCATTTAGTTAAGCAATTTCACATTCTAAAAAATAATAATTAGTATTAACAAGTTTAAATATAAAATTCTAACCTCTTGTGTTAATTGAACATCTCACTCAGAAATAAAGAAATAAAAATATTATTCAATAATCAGAAACATATAATTTTAACTATTACTTTGTCTATTTTTAGGGTGAAACTTTAGGGAAAGCAACAAAATTTTAGGGGAAAGTGGAAACATACAGTTGTAGGGTTTAGGGGAAGCGATACATTTAAAAAAAAAGATAGAATCAAACAATAATATATATATATATATATATATATATATATATATATATATATATATATATATATATATATATATATATATATATATATATATATATATATATATATATATATATATATATATATATATATATATATATATATATATATATATATATATATATATATATATATATATATATATATATATATATATATATATATATATATATATATATATATATATATATATATATATATATATATATATATATATATATATATATATATATATCATTGAAAGGAAAAATTATTACCTGAAGAAAGAAGAAGCAAAGAGAAGAAGATGAAATTTAGATACGTGTAAAACAAGGAGAAAAGAGAAGAAGCTACGATAGAGAAGTTTTGTGTAAAGACTGTCTAAAATGGAATGAAATTTTTTCATATAATAATATTTTTTAGGGTATTATAGTAAAAATATATATGGTATAAAAAATTGGATAGACCGTGCCCCACTACAACCCTCCTCTAGTTTCGCCTCTGATCTTGGAGAAGATCAAATGTTGAATATTTCCTGAATATTTTTCTAATATAAACAAAAAAATAGGTTATATAAATAAAATAAATATTCATTTATATGATTATTTAAGAACACAAACTTTGAACCCAAATATTTTTATGCTCTTACAATCTATCATAAAGAAGTTTTCCAAGCTTCAATAAGTTTCAATTCATGACAAATGCTTTCAATGATAAATTTTTTATATTCATAATCCTTTTATAATGTAACATGAGCCTTCTAAATGAATATCTTTTAAGTTTCATGCGGATCACTAAGGATAGTGTCTTGAGTGTTGTTACTCACTAAATATACATCTAAGTTTTGTTTAAAGACTGCGAAGAAACTCAATAAACACCCTTATTTTTCTCCTCATTTATGACTCAAACCCGAAGTACAAAGTTTTTATTTTTAAATAAAAAATACAATAAATTTGGTACTTTTAACCTCGATTTCTAATAGAACTGAGGTAATTGATAACATCTATTGCTAAAAATATGGTGAATGGAAAAAATTGAACTAATATCTATTGTTTCCTTTTTCAGTTTTTATCATTCACCAATTTATTTATGTTGCAATATAATTAAGAATTAATTTCTCAATGTTGTCAACCGAAGAAATCAATATAGAAAGTTTTATTTGATTAACAACATTGAAAAGTTATTCCATTAAACATTGGCAAGAAGTGGAAACAACAACAACAAAAACAATACAATTACGTGAGATAAATTGTAATAACTTAAAAATAATTTATTAAAGGTTGGTGTAAGAAGAACAACAATACATAACCAAATTTTTTGTCTTTCAATCCATTAAAAAGAATGAAGTTTAAGAGTATGGAGCGGATGAGCATGTGAGTTAGGTTTAGGGTAAAAATTTGTGAAGGAATCCTTTTATAATAAAATTTGGGTATCATATCCCTCAGTTATTTGAGAAATCGAGAGAATAAAATATTTGATAATAAAATAAAATTTTAAATAATAAGAAAGACATCACTTTTAAAGAAAACTAAAACTGCAATTCCTGGAACTCGAAGCATGTGTCCTTAATTAGCTTATCCCTTAGTTTTATTCTTAAATCGAAGAAATAGATGATAATTTCTTGAAAAAATAACATAGAGCATCTTAGAATTTTACCTCAGCTTTTTGTTAGGTGAGGTGAAATGTTTATCATAAAATGTGATATTTGTAGTAGTATTTTTAGATTGTGACATATGTCAGGAACATGTCTCACACCTTTCAATGTTAGTTCACACCATTGTTTATTTCAAGGAAAACATGTCATTTTCCCACAATGTTGGATTTATTATCATTTCACGTTATCACATGAGAAAAATCGTTGATCTTATACTAATAAAAGAAACCCTTTTCATGAGGTTACATGGAATGAGGTGCCTGAATCCATAACACTTCATGTTTCTTGTGATGTGAAATTAACATGACAATCATTACAAATGAATATTACATCATTTCCTTGAAAAAATGGTAGATGCTATGTTACTTTCATAACCATTTTCTTGTGCCCTTTCTCGTGACAGTAGTAACATTTTGCATCGTTTCTTGTCCTCGGCCTTCTCTCGCACTCATCTTTAGATTTTCCTGTTGACTTATCTCTTGCTTTGACTTTCTTGTGGATGTTTCTTCCAATATATTTTGTGACAAGGGCCTAAGACTCAGTCCATATTCCTTATTCTTTGAATCTTCATTAAAAATACCATCTTTAACAATGTCCAATGTTAGAACACCTTGCAGCGATGAGTTACTAAATGAAACCAAGTGTGTCTCAGTTGTTTGGAAAGAAACTTAATAGTAATAAGGCTTGTAATTCATATTCAAACAACATCTCTATATGGGTGAGTTGATTTAGAAATCCTTGAATTTTGCTCAAGTGTTCGAAGAAACTCAAAGTTTCTATGTACTTGAGGTTCATCAATTGCCTAATAGCGGAGAATTTATTCTAGGTCGCTTTTCTCTCTTAAAAGGTTTTTAGTTTCTTCTATGATCTACATACAACTATTTCTTGCATAACGTGACGAAAGAAACTTTGATCTTTCAATTATCGAAGAAACTAGAATAAATGAAGGCATATAAATAATAGGACTAACTTTACAAATAATATATGTATAGTCAGTCTTATATTAAAACCAAAGAATTTGAAAGACAAATAAACCTTAATAATAAAGAAAATAATCATCTTACAACAAGAAACCACCAAACACAACTAGTACCAGGAAAGAAGGAAAAAATAAATATGGAACAACGACAAGTAAAAGACAACAACCATAAAGCCTAAAATAGAAGGAATCACCCATAAGCAAAACGCAACTACTAAAGAATCACGTCGCTACTCTCAAGGTAGGTCTCAAATCAACCAAATCCACCATCAACAGACCAGAACCCAAACAAAAATGGTACTGAAGATCTACCACCACACTCTAAATCAGAGCAAATACTCAATCTTCTATACATGTAGGTAGAGAATTGGGTTCTGAAGGAAATCCATGAAGGTGCAAGAGTTCACTTCCGATCTACCCAAAAACAATTTCTAGGCCAAAAAAGAATCTTCTCTTCCACTTCTGTCGCTCTTTTTATGACTCCATTAAAGATAACATCCTTTCGGACTTTCTAAATAGACCAGATTACAACATGCCAAACCAAAAGGTAGCCTCCCCCTATACTTAACCTACTTCCTGAAGAATGAAAGGACTCACAAGAAACAAAAAGGTTAAAGGAAATTTCAATCAAACACTCGCAAAAGAGACGTGAAAGTCTAATAGGATAAGATAACACCTCTCTTCTAAACAGGTTAGCTCTGGAAGGGAGTCTATCCTGCAATAATTGTCAAAAGAATACCAAGATCTAAGATGGAGCCCAACTACTCCAAATAAAGAAAAGAATATGACTCTGGACAAATAGTGGAATCATAGAAGAAGCCAAGTTCTCCCTCTAGACGAGATAAGGAAGATTAGTGAGAAATTATTGTCTCTAAATATGTTCAAGTCCACTTATCTCTATCCAGGATAAGGTTCACTACTCTAAACAAGACATGAAACTCATCAAGAACAAACAACTCTCTATAGAAGAATGATCTCCTCCATCTAAGGTCTCAAATGAAGACTCCATTGACAACCTCTCTCATCTGTCCCACCTCCCCTTCAGTCTCAAGAGAGTTGGAGAACATGTAAGAAAACTTAGATCTTAAAAGAGTACTCCTTAACCAAAGTCCTCCCAAAAGAAACTATGGAAATCCAAGCCGACTTTCCTATCAATACCTCCAGAAAACCAAACCAATATGAGCCACACTCCTTTATATTTTTTAAATTAGAAGCTGTCCAACACACAAATATGTTCCACGACATAAAACATAGATATGAGTGATTATACTATCTAAGGTTTTTCACTCCAAACCGTCCCTCTTCTTATTAACTAAACTCTCTTTTCATTTCAATACACTAATGTTCAATATAAGACACTTAATTCTTCATGTTAACACTGATACTTATTAATAAATATTCTAAATAAATAAACAAGTTACACAAATGCAGTTTTATTCCCTTAAAAAAATAATAGGAAAAAGTATCTCTCAATTAGGTTTTCTACTGTAACTTTAGTCATGTATAGTTTTAATCACTGAACTTACACTTGTATGGTAATAAGTGTAAAACTAACACTGTGTTAATAACATGGTTCTTTCTTAGCATCTACCTAACACAAATAAACAAATTGATATTCACTGTCCATATATAGAAAAAGACAAGAAGGAAAATATAGTTTTGTCTGGTTATGATATATGTTTGTAATAATTTTGTTACAATATGCATATTTTTCTGACAAGTACCTCAAATCTCACTTAGAATATGTCTCATTCATATGGTTAGATCCAAACCTATATTGACTCTTTTTTCTTGCTCCTTAGAATCATCATAAGAGGATTGAGTATACAAAGAGAGAGATAAATTGCTGTCAACTTCTAGATGATCTTCAATACTTCCTTGCTTCTTATGATCACCAATGATGTTTCTTGAACTTAATTTAAGTGATAGATCCAAATCAAGATCCAAATCTGAAGCTTTTCTTTTTAGTGTCTTCAATTCTACTTGATTTGCAGGCAAAATATCATTTTGCATGAAGTCTTGGACTATTGGCTGAGTATGGAGATTATCTCTTAAAGATTCATGGCTACAAAATGAGAGGAAATTTTCTTTGGGCTCATGAACTTGACTTGTTGATAATAGTTCTCTAAAATTGGAAGAATCCACTTGGAAAACACTACGAGTCTTATTGTTTGTTCTCTCAATCATTTTTCCATAGAAATCAGCTCTAGATTCATTTATTGAACTCATATGCACCATGTTTTCATACATAGAAAGAGATGCATCCCCGTATCCACATCTGTAAAAAAAAAAAACGAAACATCAGAACTAAAACATTTATTATAAAGATCATTTTACGACCGTATCCGAAGAGATTACTCTTTGAACTAAGTTTTAAGAAAAAATTTACTATGAAAAAAAGAAAAGCTTATGGAAGTGGTATATGCAGTATACCTATATGATGAACTTTGATTTGGAGTATAGCCTTGAAGCATAGGAAGTTGGGTGAGATTATAAATATTTTTGTCTACATTAATACAATCATAAATAATTGTAAGCACAAAACCCTAATATAGTCACTTATTGATGATGTTTAATTGAAATCATACAAAAAAGAAAACCTGTATTGTACCTTGATTTGTGTCAACTACTTTCTTGGTTCTATGCATCTGGAAAAAGAAATATATGTGAAGAAGTTAATTTAACTATTATAAACATTCATAAAAAAAAATAGGTTGCAACAATATTTATCTATAGCTTTTTACCTGTAAATGACTCTTCACATGAGCAATACTTAAACCTTTTATATTCATCAATTGAAGAACCAATTTTGGAGTTGCTCCTACAAACAAGAAAATTATTAACAATACATATTCAAAAATATTAAATAAAAACAAACAAAAAATTCAAATTTGTTAAACCTACCTAAAACTATTGAGATCCCCAAGATAAAATTGAAATTAAGAAAATGCAATAAAAAGCTATATGTATCCATTCGGATGCGGATCACCACAGTCTATTAGAGTGTGTGAGCGTAAACTCTAGAATATTGAATTTTAGGGTATTGAATTCGATTTGTTGTAATAAAAAAAATTATTGTATGTGTGTGTGGAACTTACTCTCTTGTCCACCAAGTCTTTGAACAGCATGAAGAAATCGAAAATGAAGATCAGGAGTCCAACGTAGTCTAGGAAACTTGGATCTAACATAAGGTCTCACTGATGGTTTCTTTTCAGAATTCTCCTCAATAGTACTATTGCTTGAGCTTATTCCTCCATTGTTGTTTTGCTTACTTGCTTGATAATCTTCATTTGCATCACTAATTTCACAACCATCTTCATTAATTGAAACACTTGTCTTGGAACATATTGAGCCACATGTTTCTTCCTCCTTCATATCCATTCTACACTTTCCTTTGATGAAACTATTGGTGGAATAATCAAATCAAAAATTCATAAAATGAAATAGTTTGAGATTGAATATTATATTATCTACTTTCTCTCTTATTGTTTATCCTCCTTCAAACTTGGACATTGAAAAACAAAACCCTTGATCTTAGCAACATCTTAAGATTGATCTTCACCTTCTTCACACATGGAATTTAGAATACCTTCTCTTTATCTCTCTCTCTCTCTAACTCTATTTCTCTCCTTCTCTTTGTGGCCCTTTTGAGATGATAAATAAATAATTTATATTTTCATATCGTAAGCATGTTGGTGTGTATATTTTTATATGCATGGACATCAAGGAATGGGAAGAATATACTTGATTATTTCATGTGAGGACAATTAAGTTTTATCGTATCAACTTGAATAACAATTTGGGACATAATTAAATATAAACTATAGCTATTTGATATTATATTTGTTTATTATAAGGATATAGTAGGGGACCGTACATAGCATATACAATTATAGATGACAATCGATACGTATATTATAGATATACATACTAGTTTTCTAGTACCCGCTCTTTTATTAAATATGATATCTCTATCTATTTTATATCTGTGTGAATATATAGTAGACGGATATCTATAAATTTTGAGATATCTGTGAATATATACAAATATTTATAAATATTTTTATTTAAATATTTTTAAATAATATATATAAAATAAATTAAATTTATTATTCCCTTTAAAAAAAAAATTTCAAATTTAACACATAATAATAATAATAATAATAACAAAAATAAATCTCATTTATTTTATTTCTTCTTTTTTCAAATAATTATATTACATTGAACAATATAATAGTAGTTTCATAATCAACAAAATAATAATAATAATGATTATTATTATTTTAAATTAAAAATTTAATATTTAACTAAATAATTTTGTTAATTATTAACGAATACAGATACTCGCAGGTACGAGTATCATTATATCCGTATCCGTACTCTTAAATACACAGATAATTTCGTTTATTTTATCCGTAAATACCTATTAAACTATCATATTTGTGTCCGTGATAGATTTTATTCGCGGATACTCACGAATGCAATTTTTTTTTTATCTCTGTATACAATAGGTAAGAATAAAAAATACTAATAAAAATTAGAAACATTAGTTTACTTCTTGTGATGATAAGAATACAAATACAATGTTTTGCCAATATTGGAAAATTAAAAATTAAAAGAAAAAATAATAATTTATTTGTACGTCTCACTCCACAAATTCTTAGCTGCATGCGAAGTCAAACAGAGAGTTTGTTTTGTATCCAAATGATACAGAGTGTACGTACCATTCGATATAAAATAAAAAATTAATTACTTTAGCTAATTAGCTAATTGTTTATTACATAATGTTATGAAATATATGAGCACAAATTAATTACAAATTTGTACAAAATATTATCATGTACTTACGTTACAAAGTGTTCCATTAATCAATATATAGTGTACCATTTTACGTATTTTAGGTTTTTTTTTTTTTAAAAGGAGACAATTGTTTTATCCCTCACAATAAATTGAGTAGTGTATATTCAACAAATCATATAAAACTATTTAATTTTAATATATTTAATTATTTATTAAATAGTAAAATTATTTGTTGTTTTCAAAGCATTTTACTCCAAAAATAACTTTATCCAACTTTTTGAATTTGGTAGATAAGAATTCACATTTTTAAAAATCTTGGATAAGGGAGTTTTCTACTAAAGTTTTAGGACGCGGTTATGGGTGAGATTGAAAGGTTGAAAGAGAGGATAATTTCTTAAAATTTTAGATAGAGAAAATCTTTCTTCATACATGAAGAACCCTTAGTCTCTAAGATCTTCTCAGTTCTCCTAATTTTTCAGTTTAGTAAGGAGAGTGATAGGTGTATATGAAATTATTCTGAAAATATTTATATCTATGTAATGTCTGCTTATCAAGTCCATGTGGGCCTTTGTCCTTCATATGTGGCCCATGTTGCTAGTGTGAATTCCACACTGACTCATGTTTACGAGGACTGAGCTCCTTCTAAGGTGGTGGTTTTTTCCTAACAGCTTCTACTATAGGTTTTTCTCTAGAGAAAACCTTTTTAAAAGGAAGATCATTGTTAACTTGGAGGCAATCTCTTGTGTCCTCTGTGGGAACTGGCTTGAATCAACCTCTCATTTTTTTGTTACTCGTAGCTTAACTTCTAATTTTCTTTCTTTAGGTGCTAAGGTTAAGTTAAATGAAAATTTTCTTATGATTTGACATGCAGTGGTGTGATCCATTGGGTCTATGCGTAATGATAAGTATTTTTCTAATAAGTCAAAAAATGTGAATGAGGTGGAGGAAAAGAGTATTTGTTTTGCTTGAAATTGATTTCTTAACATGTCTATATTGAACTCATTATCCTTCTCTGACTGTCTTTAGAATTCTATCATGGGTCTGAAAGCGGACCAAGAGTTCTGACCTGCTCCTGAGGTGCTATGTGATTTTTGTGTTGCTTGGCCTTTTGGTCTATTAGTGATGGGTCTGGAGGTCTGAGCTTTTTCCAGATCTCTGTTGGGTGGTGTTTTTCCGAGTAGGTGTTCTACGGAGTTTCTAATTCTTTTGGATGTTTCTTTTTTATACTTGAGTTTTTCTTTTAAGTGTTTTTCTTTTTTGTTTTTTTTGTCATTTCTTTCCTCTGTTCCTTTGATATTCATTATGCCATTTTGACTTCGATGTTGTATGTTGTAGGGTTTAATCCTTTTTTCTTTATTAATATTTTTTTTTATTAAAAAAATTCATTGGCAATACTGAGTTGGTCAAATTGGTAAATAAAATTTAGGCACATTAAGAAAATTGTTGAATCTTTAATCTTTTGCATAAATTTAAGCATATTAAGAAAATTTTCGAATATTTAATCTTTTACATTCGACTTAGAACTTTTTTTTAAAATAAAGATAACTAATGACTAATTTCACACTAGTAACTAGTTTTTACACTTTTAAAGATCATTGTTGATCCAGGATTTGAAGATGTTTATATTTGATTGCTACTTTTTCATAGTTGCATTTTACATATGGTCAAGCCTTAGAATAGATTGGGTCGTATGTTTTTTATTAGATGTATCTACAATAACATCGCATGTAGAGAACTTTAGCTACATTGAGAGGACCAGACGCTCTCACTAAGTTAGTTGGTAGTGTGATGGGAACATCGGGACAAGATTGTCTGGGTCATGGAGGAAATCATATTAAATATGAAGATAAAAAGATGAGCATTAACATCAGACAATGCCTTTGTAAGGTTGCAGATGGACACATCAACAATTAAATTATTGGGTTCAACCAGAGTGACCTCCTATAATGGAGATACAATGAAGGTTTTGGAGGGTAAACACATGTACATGCTACTTCCCTCCATGCGACCACAATGTTCTTTGAAGCTCTCCTTATTGAGGAAGTCGACATTATTCTCAGGTGCAATAAATAGTTCTCTGAAGGGAAGTCGTTAAATAAAAATGATTTGCGAGCCCAACACCTTTTAGATGCACTTTGTAGAGAATGTTGTATTAGGGAAAGAGGTCTTTTAAGTGTGATGACTTCATAGTTAACATATGGTTTAAAGGAAGATACCCGCTAAGTTTGGAAGAGTTGTAGTCTCCACACCCTTGATATTATTAGAAAAGTCTGATGTTGTGATAAACCTTATTGTTGTTGGTTCTAATTAGATGTGACTAGTATATAAAAGGTTTCTATGAAAGAAGTTGGTAAAGATGTGAAAAAATATCTCAATGACTTTCCGTTTGTGGTTGGGGTATCAAGTGGTGTTGAAGCTTTATTGCACAGTGCAATTAGGGTGTTGAGAAAGCGAGATGAATATAGTTCTTTGGTTATGCTCATAATGAATTTCTAAAATTCGTTCAACATGTTTGATCGATCACCATTACTACACCAGATGAGAACTAGAAGACTATCTTTTTATTTAGGGGTTGAGTTTCTTTATGGTCAGAAAACAAGATTGTACCTTAAATATGAACTTATCATGTCATCCACTTTAGTGCAACAAGGAGATCAGTTGGTGCCTCTCTTTTTTTCTCTTGTGCAACATCCCCCTTTTCATAACACCATAGACAAATGCAAGCGTTTTATTCACGTTTGTCAACTTGATGATGGGACGGCTATACGAGATTCATAGGAAGTAGCTAAAGCCTTTGACATAATCTAAAAGATGGGTATACGATTAGGTCATGAATTGAATATTTGTAAAATTAGGATCTTTTGTCCTTCATGTGATAGACAATTAAAAAATTAGAGGTGAATAGTATCATAGGTTGCTATGAATGAATTTGGTAAAGGTGTGACAAAATATCTCAATAGATTTCAGTTTATAGTCGGAATATCAAGTAGTGTTGAGACTTTATTGCATAATACAATTAGAGTATTAAACAGGCAAGATAGATATAATTCTTTGGCCATGCTTACAATAATTTTCTCTATGTTTGATTGATCACCACTGTTAGGTGAGAGCGAGATGTCCATCTTTTTATTTATGAATTGAATTTCTTTATGGTCAAGAAATAAGATTCTACCCATAATATAAACTTATTATTTCATCCATTTAAGTGCAACAAGGAAACCTTATGGGCCTCTTCTTTTTGCTCTGCGTAACATCCTCTTTTATATATATATATATATATATATATATATATATATATATATATATATATATATATATATATATATATATATATATATATATATATATATATAATATATATATATATATATATATATATATATATATATATGTATATATATATATATATATATATGTATATATATATATATATGTATATATATATATATATATATATATATATATATATATATATATATATATATATATGTATATATATATATATATATATATATATATATATATATATATATATATATATATATATATATATATATATATATATATATATATATATATATATATATATATATATATTATATATATATATGTATATATATATATATATATATATATATATATATATATATATATATATATATATATATATATATATGTATATATATATATATATGTATATATATATATATATATATATATATATATATATATATATATATATATATATATATATATATATATATATATATATATATATATATATATATATATATATATATATATATATATATATATATATATATATATATAGTATATATATATATATAACACATATGTATGTAAATGGCTAGCTTAAAGTAGGTATAAGAAGAATCATGATCATTAAGCTGTTTTTAAGTTTTAAAAAAAAAAAAAAAAAAAGCTTAATGATCATGATTCTTCTTATACCTACTTTAAGCTAGCCATTTACATACATATGCGTTACTATAATGAATATAATTCGCTCATTTATATTCATGAAAATTTAGTTTGAGGTTGGTAGTACCACATAAAAATTTATCATTTGTTGTAAATATAAATATAAAAAATAGTTACCAGCTACATATATATCTGTAAAGCAGTAAGAAATGTATGAATTAATAGACAGCAGTGAGTAGCATAGGATGTCATGTGTGTGAGACTCTGAAATATGATCAATGCTGCGCTGTTTCTGATACAGACCTAAACCTTTTTTTATGGAAAAAAGTTATAATATGTGAAAAAAAATATACATGCTCTTTCGACGGGAATCACGGGGTTTGTTCCTCCTTATCTATATATTTACAAATTAAACTCTGTTTTGTTTCAATATTATTATTCAGTTTTTTGTTTTGTTTTGATTTTTCAATTAGATCTAGGTAGATTTATTTATTTTTTATTATTTAGCATACTATGTCTACATGATTTGAATATATGCTATTAAATATGCATATTATCTTCATGTAACTTTTTTCATTAAAATTGTTTAATAAACAACACCTCACACATTTATTTCAACTTTATATGTTACTTTTTCTCCACACAAAAAATGGATTAAAAGAAAATTTACCAATAAGAGCTTTCTTTTTGGAGAGTCTTATAGATTCTTACTTTTCCGTTTTATGTGGTTATATATTCTTCCATTCCTTTGGGTTCAAATTAAGAGAATGCATTTTTTGGTTAGATAGGAATACAAAGGTACGCATGCACCTTTTTCATTCTTCACTCGTGTGGAGCATCTTTGCATGCATGGATCGTGCATGACTCGTTTCAACAAAAGGCATGGAAAGGAAAATTGCTTTTCATTTTCTATCAATCACGAGGTTCTTGAAAACGGTAGGTTGTGCAAGTCCAGCATATATGTCAACTTTTTAATCGTGCATTGTGGCATTGGGGTCTCTCCATTAATTCTCAAGGTAACTACTCTCATAATTGGAGGAAATTATATATGTATTTTTCTATAAAAATGATAGCCAGCCCAAAAATTGATTAATTTAGAGACACCAATCCATTATCCCTAGACTTGCCTTGTCCTTGTTGAGTTGTGTCGTCTGGTCTGTTGTTTCTGTAAAGGTATAACTTTAGCTCTTAAATTTTTAAGGAAAATCACACACGTTTTTGAATGATAGGACTTTGGTAAAATTAACAAAAAAAAAAAAGAACTTTTTTGTGCTTAGGTAATATATTATGGACATATTCTAATCATTAAAGAGGGTTTTTACATGGTATAATCGATTAATCCATTAGAGTTAATCAATTATCACTTTTATAACACTCATAATTAATTAGTGGTAGCATAATTGATTAGTGATAGCGTCATTTAAAAATTTTATTTTTAGCTTAGCTAATCGATATGACATAGAAGCCAATCAAATAGCAGTAATAAAAAGTCCAAAGATCATTTCTTTTTTCATTTTATTCACGCTAGAAAATTTATTTTGAATACTCATTTTCACTCTCCACTTTGTTCTCTCTTTATTTCTTCTTCAATTTTGTTGTTTGATTTTTATCTAATCCAAGTGTAAAAAACTATTGTTTGGGTTGGGAGGTTATCCTTCAAAAACTCACATTTCATTTGTCAGCGTCGCCTTTTATAAAAGCTCTCATTGAATTTGTTATATTGTTTATCGAAATTTATTTAGTTTGTGAGCTGAGCCTGGTATAAAAACTCTCATATTGTTTGAGATTAGTGTGGTATAAAATCTCACATTTGGTTTGGAGGATAATCAGTGTAAAACTCCAAGTTTATTAGTAAGAAAGTTTGTGAGCATAACATGTAAAAAGTTCACACATATAGTGATTTCTCAAGACAAAACTCATGGCTAGAGGACATAGGTTAAGTGGTTAGATCGAACGTTTATAAATATATGGTGCATTCTTCTTATCCCTTATTTCTCTTTATTTCCTTTGCTCATTTATTTTTGTTGTGTTGAAATTTGTTTTAACTTTTTTTTTACTCTTTTTATTTATTATGTTGCTTACTATTTTCAAAATCATGTTAAATATTTGCTTTTATCAAATATTTTTTAATTGGACATTGTCTTTCAACAAACACATTTCACTTTGTCTCCCTCTCTCTTGTGTTTGGAATCACTTTTCCAACAAATGATATCATAGTCTAAATCTTGTTAAAAGATCATTATTTAAGAATGTTGTATGATGATTTCATACACTTAAAAAAAAAGAAACTTTCATGAATACACATCCACCATTTGATGGTGAAAGGTTTGAATTGTGGAAATTAGTGGTTTTTATTAATGTAGATGATTTTGAAACATAAAATTTTTGTATTCCTACATTTTACTATCTTAGTAAAGTAGTAAATAAATATGATTTTCATTGGACCGAAGAAGCCACAATAAAAGTAAAACTTGGTTTTAAAGTGAATCGTGTTCTTATAAGTGCTTTAAGTTATAAGGAATTCTTTTACATTTTCAATTATGATTCTGCAAAGAAAGTGTATGACAGTCTTGAGACGATCCAAGGAGTTTCTTCCCATTCAAACAATAGAAAATTAAAACACAAATCTAAGAAATTGAAATGGCAAATAAAAATGAGAGTCATCCTCATAGATGGTACTCTACCATTGTAACCCTTGGAAGTTATGTTAGGAATCAGAAATCTCATCCAATCTTGAATTCAAACTATAGTAATACCTTTGTTGATTTTTATGAAAAATATAGAAAGAAGGAAGCTATCAATAAAATCATGTTGTTGATCCCATTACTCATGGCTGAATAAGAAAGATCAAACATACACAATTTTTTTTCATTTTCCTCCTCTTCATCGTCATCTTTGTTAAAAGGAATACTCAAAGATGAAAGTAAAATATTATAGATAATGATAAATTAGAAAAGAAAATTGTTAATCTTAAAGAGTATATTCAATATATAAAAAATAGAAATTAGATTCTTGGTGAAGTAATTGCTAGAATTAGAAATGAATCCCTTAAACCGAATCATTCAAATCTCTAAAAATTGAAGTAACCAACTTGCATGAAGCCCTAAGAAAATTGACTAAAGTAAAGATAAGTTTGATTTTATTCTATAAAATTAAAGGTATACCTTTAACAAAAATAGCTTAGGTTATGATCCTAATATATCTTTTAAAATTATCTCCCAAGATAGAAAAACATCCAATCATCCGAATTTTAAGTTCACCTTTGGAAGGAAGATCGACCATTTAGAGTCGTGTATATATGCCTAGTTAAATTATCTAAGATGATCTAAAAGAAATAAATTCATACCTCTTAGAACCAATGATGTGCGAAGACCCAAAAATATTTGGGTACCAAAGTTGAAAAATTAATCTATTTTGCAGCATTGCTTTGTAGCTTTAAATAAGATAAATGAATATTTGATAAAGTAGTGAAAAGCATGTGAATACTCTAATTATACAAGAGAAAGATGGTGTGTGATGGTATTTGATGATCGTGATAAAGATTTAACAAGTTGTTTGTTGACATTGATGGTAGTTCTCAATAATCGTGTTGATCACAATGTTTGTGGAGCATGAGGATCTTTGATGATTATGCCACTCTTGAGGATATTTGAGCCAATTCTCGTATCAAACAATATGTAGAGATGGAATTTTGACAGCACTTTGTCGTTTCCTCATGAAGGGGAGATTTCCTAAGATACCTTGATATTTTAGAGGTAAAACACTTTGTAGAAATTAAATTGGAAAACTTTGAGGAAATTGTCTAACAAGTGGACTTTTTAATACTTAGTGAATATTATATTATAACGAACATATTTTTGGTTTGATTTAAATGTTCCTTTAGCAAGATTTCCATGGAAAAATTGAAATATCTAGACAAGAGGTGCAATGCTAAAAGAGTAAGAGGTCTAAAAGCATTTAAGCTAGCCAAAATTAATGCTAAGGCCCATAAGGAGCAATGAGGCTGAAAATAGTCTAAATAATTGATTCTCTTGTAGGTCTAATCAATTAGAGGTTGTTTGAAATTTAAATTGCATGCCTCGTAATAGATTAACCCTAAGACCTAATCAATTATGGCCTTTGTAAGTGTGTACCACCAACTATCAATCTTCACAATTTCATGCATTAAATAATTTCATTAACTATTAAGGAAAATAATCAATTAGAGGAATCCTATAAATAGGTACCTAGACCTCTTTTCTATCCCATATTTTTCTTTCTTCTTCTACCTTCTTGTGTTTTCTTTGCGTGTGTGTGTGCAAAATTTACTTGCAATATTCATCATCATCGTGGCTTCAAAAATAATATGAACATCCGGGAGAACTTCATATGCATCATACTTCTCATGATTCTTTTCTTCTCAAGATCCAAAATATTGGTTTAACAAATATTATGAAATAAGGGAGATTCTTCATTCCTGTAGGTCTGTGATTTTATGATTGACAATAATTTTGGTAAAATAAAGAGTTGACAACAATTTAATCAAAAGATATTTAATTTGGAAAATATGTATTATAGCCTAAAGTGGAATCAAGATGTCATAACATCTTGACCAGCTGGTACATCAGGATCTGCATGTACCTTATTTATCAAATATTCCAACAGACGTTGTAACATGTTACAACAGAACATCTTGACAGTACACTGGATATTTATCCTTGAAGATTTGATTTATAAATTTGAGCATGTGAAATATTCTGTACTCATAACCGGCGAAGGCAATCAATGATTTTATTAGAAACATGAGAAAATTTGATTAGTTTCTAAAAAGGATCATTGAGACTTTTTAGGAAACATTTATGATATTTGTTTCTATTTTTGCGGAGAATATTTTGCAGGTTTTGAGAGCTGTTGATTGGATTTGATTGAAGAGTCTAAGCCTGCTGCAAAAGTCTATATAAGGATTCGTCCAAGACCTAGTTTTTAAGCATAGTTTTTATTGTAAAACCTTGTGAAAATAAGGGTTTAGGATTTGATAGTCCTTAGGTTCTCCGTGTGTGTTTTGTATGTTCTCATGTACCTTTTAATGAATTTGAGTTGACTGATTGTTACTTACTTGTCAAGTTATTGTTCTCCTCGAAGATTTTAAGCAAGAGTTAAGTATTGTTCTTAGTGAAGCTTTTAAGCAAACTAAGTATTTGTAATTTGGAAGTGTGTTCTTTCTGTTTTTGTTTCTTAAGACATTCCCTTGAATTGAGAGTGGTCTTTTATAATTGTGGTGATTGGAAGTGAGTGGATTCTCATATCTAGGAGGTACCTAGGTAGAAGTTGTACTGGGTAGGGATTAAGTGAGGGGTGTAAACTAGGATTGTTTAACTCTTAATTAATACTACTGATAGTGGTTTTTCTTCCTGGCTTTGTAGCCCCCAGAGTAGGTGAGTTTGCATCGAACTGGGTTAACAATTCCTGCATGTTCGTTTACTTTTTGGAAGTTATAATTTTTCATTGTTGTTTTATTGTTTGTTGTTCTGTCATCAGATGACGTGACATTTGTTGTAACATTGTGTGTTATTAAGACATTAGTCTTGACTTATGATATTGTGTGTGCCAGAATTTCAATTGGTATCAGAGCAAGTACTCGATTTTGTTTACTAGGTGAGATTCAGGGATATATTTTCTGGAACTATGGAGAAAGAAGGAGGATATAACAACAGACTACCCATGTTAGATATTTCTAACTATGACTGTTGGAAGGTCAGAATGGTAGATTTTATGAAATCTATGGATAGTAAAGCATGGAAAGTTGTGTTGAACGAATGGAAGAATCCTATTGTTAAGATCATTGACAAAGATGGAAAAGAGGTCGAAATTGACACAATCAAACCTGAAGAAGAG
Source organism: Vicia faba (assembly GCA_948472305.1). Lineage (NCBI taxonomy): Eukaryota > Viridiplantae > Streptophyta > Magnoliopsida > Fabales > Fabaceae > Vicia > Vicia faba. The sequence continues at coordinate 4,495 of CATIWC010002954.1, read as the reverse complement.
TGGGATGACAACGATGATAAATAAGCCATTTGAAATTCCAAGGCTTTGAATGCTCTATTCAGTGGAGTTGACAAAAATGTGTTCAGGATGATTAATACTTATGTTGTAGCCAAGGATGCTTGGGAATTCTCAAGACAACTTATGAAGGTACTTCTAAGGTGAAGATTTCAAGACTTCAGCTTCTCACTTCAAAATTCGAGAATTTGAAGATGGATGATGATGAGACAATTTAGGAATATCATATGAAGATTCTTGAAATTACCAGTGCATCCAGTGGATTAGGAGAGAAGATATCAGAGGTAAAGCTGGTCATAATGATTCTTAGGACCTTGCCTAAGAGAATTGACATGAAGGTCACAACTATTGAAGAAGCTCGGGATATCAACAACATGAGGCTTGATGAGCTTATTGGGTCACTTCAAACATTTGAATTGGCTATTGGTGACAAGGTTGAGAAAAATAACAAAAGCATAACTTTCGTATCAAATGCTGAAGATGATAAAAGTCAAGTTGAGCTAGACACTAATGAAGATTTGTCTAATACCATTGTTCTACTAGGGAAGCAATTCAATAGGGTATTAAAAAGATTAGACAGAAGAGGAAGACTAGATGTCAAGAACATCTATTATGACATCAGTAACAATCTTGACTTTCAGAAGAAAACAAGAACAGAAGAGAAGCCAAGTCAAAGTAGAAGCATTCAATGTTTTGAATGTGAAGGTTTTGGTCATATCATACCTGAATGTCCAAATTTCCTCAAGAAGCAGTAAAAAGGTTTCTTTGTATCTTGGTCTAATGATGATAAATCAGAAGATTAAGACAATTCTGAGCCTGCCAAATTGGTGTTGGCTTTATCTGGTATATGGGCAGATGAAGTTGATGTTTGTGATAAGAATGATCTTTATGAAGACCTCGATGTGTCCTTCAAGGATACTTGTGACAGATGTGAAGAAAGCCTCAAGAAAGAGGGGGAGCAAAGGAAGATCTTTATTGATTTGGAAAATGAAAGGAAACAACTCCTAAGTGTTGTGTCTAATCTTAAAGCTGAGGTAACACACTTAAATTCCAAGCTTGACAACTTGACTAATTCCATAAATATGGTAAAAGAGAATGAAGATTAAAAATTTCATTATCTATCTGATAATAAACTGAGGAGAATGTCAGAAGAGAAGATTTTTTTGTTGGAAAGAAGAAAGAACTCAACATGTCCAAGCACATGTTATAACATTCTAGTAGAAATAGTGAACTGTTAAATCAACCTCAATCTACTTGGAGATGTCACTATTATGGTGAGTCTGGTCATATAAAGCCTTTTTTCTTCAAATTATATGGAGATAAAAAAATATTTAGTTAAATCAAAGGCTAATAAAATGAGCAAGAAGAGAAGTCTTGAAAATAGGGATATTAACCTTATAGCTCATACTTCCTTGAGAGACTCAACTAGTGAATACTGGTACTTTGACAGTGGATGCTCTAGACATATAACAGGGGTCCAGAAGATGTTGGTAGATGTCAAACCTCATCCAACAGATTTTGTTATATGTTGTGATGGATTTAATGGGGAAATCAAAGGAGTTGGGAAGCTGATGTGTGATGGTTGTCCCAGGATAGAAAATGTCAAGTTTTTTAAAGGATTTAATGCTAATATTATTGACATTAGCCAAATATGTGACCAAGGTTTGTTAGTCAACTTCTCGAGATTAGAATGTCTAGTCAAAGATGAGAAAGAAGTTGTTTTAATGAAAGGGGTAAGGTCCAAAGACAACTTCTACTTATGGAAATCCCAAATAGTTGCTTACTCTTCCACATGTTCGACTACCAATGAGCATCAAGTGAAGCTATGGCACTAGAAACATGGACATCTTCATTTAAAAATAATAAAGGAAGTCATATCTAAAGGAGTCATTAGAGATATGTCATAGCTCAATATTGAAGAAGGAGAAGTTTGTGATAAGCGTGAAAGTAAAAAAAGAAATTCACAATATCACACATAATGTTGCAACATCGGACTACTTCCAAAGTATTGGAACTTCTTCATATGGATGTCATGGGACCATTACAGACAGATAGACTAGGAGGAAAAAGGTATGTCTTTGTGGTTGTAGATGACTTTTCTAGATATGCTTGGATGAATTTTCTTTGTGAGAAATCAGATACCTTTGAAGTCTTCATAGATATGTGTCAAAGCATTCAAGAGGAAAAGAAAAGTATCATTGTCAGGGTCAGGAGTGACAATGACATGGACTCTTTTCATCATAAGGCTATATAAGAAGACTAAAGCTTCAAATTCAAATTGACGAAGATATTGACGAAGAAGACAATATCAAGTCCAAACAACATTGCTGCACTTAATAGAAAATATCCAAGAACGTTGAAGAGATGAAATGAAAAAACAAGGAGTTGTTGCTCATATCTTTCTTAACGAAGAAAAAAGATGAAGAAGACAAGAATTCTACAAGATGCTATTTAAATTATCAATCATATACATCTTGGCATAATTATGAAGAAGCAATGAGTTATTGCTCATAGCTTGCTCAACAAAGAAGATGAAGACAAGAAGACTATAAGATGTTGCACTCAATTTAGATTATATTCATCTTTGTAGAAATAATATAAAAACATAAGAGTTGTTGCTCAGATTGTGTTATTTCTTAAGAATCTTCATGTAAATTGTCTATACACAAGAGTTGTTGCTCAAAATTCTGTCAAATAATATGTACTTAAATTAGGAGTAATCTGCTTGATAAGAAGTGTAACACCTAATATTTAATTAATTATTTAATTAAATATTTTTCGAATATTTTTCCGATTAAATTTCGAAGTTGTGAAATGTTAATTTAAGTTGTGTCGTTCTTAGTTGAATTAATTAGTTGATTAAGTTGTAGGATTAATGTTGAATAATACTATTATTATTTATGTGGGCCTATTTTAATGTTATAAGTAGTAGAAAGGGATGTATAGGAATTTAAGCCCAATAAGACAAAATAAGAATAATAGAATAATAATATTATTATATTAGTTATTTTAGAAATAATAAGAAGTAGAACTACCAGTAAGAGAAGACGAATAGGTTTCGGCAGAAGAAGAGAAAATAAGGGTTTTGGAAGAGATACATAGAAGTGTAATCAGAGAGTTAGAGCAACCTTCAATACAAAGTAAGGGTGGGGTTCTGACTCTATAATAAGGTACGTGATAAATGGTGTGTGAGATTGGAATTGTATGATAATGTAAGGTGCGTAGAAACATGTTTAGAATTAAATTTCTAAATTTCTATAATTTTTGTAATTGTTAGGTTTTGGTGATAATCTTTAAATATGATGATTAATTTTTGTGTGAAATGAATTAATTAGATTCTATAAGATGCACTAATGTTAAGTTAAGGAAAATGTATATATGCCTTTTTTGGAAACTGAAGCGTAGATGAAAGAATCGTTATATATTCCCTTACTGTGTGATAAAGGCTACATATCTATATACCTCTACTGTAGTGAAAATATAAATGTCTTATATGTTTGATTCTCTAGCGGAACAATTAGTGCCTTAGATGCTTGGCACCGTAGCGATATGCATCAAAATAAGAATAGCAAGTTGTAAAACTATACTAACTAAAATGAGAACGAATACAATTTCACTAATTAATATATATATATATATATATATATATATATATATATATATATATATATATATATATATATATATATATATATATATATATATATATATATATATATATATATATATATATATATATATATATATATATATATATATATATTATATTTGTTTATATATTAATAAATAATAATTCCTTATTATAATAATAATAATGTAGTATTATAAGTATAATAATATTTTAGGAGTTTTAGAATTAGAGATAAACATGAATATTAGCGAGTTAATTTAAATTAGTCTCAATTTCGATAGAGTTGTGAATAGAGTTATCAATAGAGTTGTTAGAGTTGTCAATAAAGTTGCCAGAGTTGTTTTGAGTTACTATAAGTCATATTTTAATCGTTTAACGTGATTTTGACATGTTTAGAGTTGTCAGTAGAGTAAGTTGGAGTTTCCAAATAATAATACATCTTTGTTAAATTATGATTTATTATCAATATGGAAATTTGTTTAATCAATTGTAGTAGAATGCCACTAGAGTGAATTAAGATAAGTAGCAGGAATTGGTGGTAGACTTATTAATAAAGTTATAGTGTGGTATATGGTTATAAGTAGCATAAAGTAGAAATAGTATAAAGTCGCAATAGTATAAGCAATATTTAGAAGGCTAAATCAGTAGCAGGTTTAGAAGTTAATAAAATAGTAGAACCATATTATTGACAATACAGACTCTAATAACAGTGTAGTATTAATTTAACAGATACATAATAAGAACTTTAGAATAAAGTAGAAAAAACAGAACTTTTAGCCGATAATTAATTAATCAGAAATGATCGTAATAGTCTGAATAATTATGCGGTTTATTTATAGTAAATTTTGG
>CATIWC010002953.1:0-37659 GCA_948472305.1 Vicia faba | reverse complement strand
ATTTTTCTTTTTCTACATCACCAAATTTTAGGTTACTCCATCACTAAGAAACTAAGTTAAAAGACTAATTACTAATTACACATATTTCATACACATTGGTCATAATTAAAATTATATAATGAGGCTCGATAGTATATTTATTCACCATACTCATATGGTATTATGGTATAATAGATGTAAACAATTTCAATATTTTTCTTCTTCTCCCTCACCAAATTTTAGGTTACTTCTTCACTAAGAAACTAAGTTAAAAGACTATTAATTAATGACAGATATTTCATACACATTGGTAATAATTCAAATTATATAATGAGACTAGATAGTATATTTATTCACCATACTCATATGGTATTATGATATATTAGATGTAAACAATTTCTATATTTTTCTTTTTCTACATCACCAAATTTTATGTTACTTCATCACTAAGAACCTAAGTTAAAAGACTATTAATTAATGACACATATTTCATATACATTGGTAATAATTCAAATTATATAGCAAGGCTCGATTGGTTATTTGTTTACCATATTCACATTGTGTTATGGTATAATAGATATAAACAATTTCAATATTTTTCTTCTTTTCCGTTATCAAATTTTAGATTAGTTCATCACTAAGAAACTAAGTTAAAAGACTATTAATTAATGACACATATTTCATATACATTGGTAATAATTCAAATTATATAACAAGGCTGGATAGTTTATTTGTTTACCATATTCAACTTGTGTTATGGTATAATAGATGTAAACAATTTCAATACTTTTCTTTTTCTCCGTTACCAAATTTTAGGATAGTTCATCACTAAGAAACCATGTTAAAAGACTATTAATTAGTGAGACACATTTCATATACATTGGTAATAATTCAAATTATATAATGAGGCTCGATAGTATATTTATTCACGATACTCATATGGTATTATGGTATAATAGATGTAAATAATTTCAATATATTTCTTCTTCTCCCTCACCAAATTTTAGGTTACTTGATCACTAAGAAACTAAGTTAAAAGACTATTAATTAATGACACATATTTCATACACATTGGTAATAGTTCAAATTATATAATGAGGCATGATAGTATATTTATTCACCATACTCATATGGTATTATGGTATAATAGATGTAAACAATTTCAATATTTTTCTTTTTCTCCCTCACCAAATTTTAGGTTACTTGTTCACTAAGAAACTAAGTTAAAAGACTATTAACTAATTACACATATTTCATACACATTGATAATAATTCAAATTATATAATAAGGCTCGATAGTATATTTATTCACCATACTCATATGGTATTATGGTATAATAGATGTAAACAATTTCAATATTTTTCTTCTTCTCCCTCACCAAATTTTAAGTTACTTCTTCACTAAGAAACTAAGTTAAAAGACTATTAATTCATAACACATATTTCATACACATTGGTAATAATTCAAATTATATATAATGAGGCTACATTATATTTATTCACCATACTCATATGGTATTATGATATAATAGATGTAAACAATTTCTATATTTTTCTTTTTCTACATCACCAAATTTTAGGTTACTCCATCACTAAGAAACTAAGTTAAAAGACTATTAACTAATTACACATATTTCATACACATTGGTCATAATTAAAATTATATAATGAGGCTCGATAGTATATTTATTCACCATACTCATATGGTATTATGGTATAATAGATGTAAACAATTTCAATATTTTTCTTCTTCTCCCTCACCAAATTTTAGGTTACTTCTTCACTAAGAAACTAAGTTAAAAGACTATTAATTAATGACAGATATTTCATACACATTGGTAATAATTCAAATTATATAATGAGACTAGATAGTATATTTATTCACCATACTCATATGGTATTATGATATAGTAGATGTAAACAATTTCTATATTTTTCTTTTTCTACATCACCAAATTTTATGTTACTTCATCACTAAGAACCTAAGTTAAAAGACTATTAATTAATGACACATATTTCATATACATTGGTAATAATTCAAATTATATAGCAAGGCTCGATTGGTTATTTGTTTACCATATTAACATTGTGTTATGGTATAATAGATGTAAACAATTTCAATATTTTTCTTCTTCTCCCTCACCAAATTTTAGGTTACTTCTTCACTAAGAAACTAAGTTAAAAGACTATTAATTAATGACACATATTTCATATACATTGGTAATAATTCAAATTATATAACAAGGCTGGATAGTTTATTTGTTTACCATATTCAAATTGTGTTATGGGATTATAGATGTAAACAATTTCAATACTTTTCTTTTTCTCCGTTATCAAATTTTAGGTTAGTTCATCACTAAGAAACCAAGTTAAAAGACTATTAATTAGTGAGACACATTTCATATACATTGGTAATAATTCAAATTATATAATGAAGCTAGATAGTATATTGATTCACGATACTCGTATGGTATTATGGTATAATAGATGTAAATAATTTCAATATTTTTCTTCTTCTCCCTCACCAAATTATAGGTTACTTCTTCACTAAGAAACTAAGTTAAAACACTATTAATTAATGACATATATTTCATACACATTGGTAATAATTAAAATTATATAATGAGGCTCGATATTATATTTATTCACCATACTCATATGGTATTATGGAATAATAGATGTAAACAATTTCAATATTTTTCTTCTTCTCCCTCACCAAATTTTAGGTTACTTCTTCACTAAGAAACCATGTTAAAAGACTATTAATTAATGACACATATTTCATACCCATTGGTAATAATTCAAATTACATAACGAGGCTAGATAGTATACTTATTCACCATACTCATATGATATTATGATATAATAGACGTAAACAATTTCTATATTTTTCTTTTTCAACATCACCAAATTTTAGGTTACTTCATGACTAAGAAACTAAGTTAAAAGACTTTAATTCATAACACATATTTCATACACATTGATAATAATTCAAATTATATAATAAGGCTCGATAGTATATTTATTCACCATACTCATATGGTATTATGGTATAATAGATGTAAACAATTTTAATATTTTTCTTCTTCTCCCTCACCAAATTTTAGGTTACTTCTTCACTAAGAAACTAAGTTAAAAGACTATTAATTAATAACACATATTTCATACACATTGATAATAATTAAAATTAAATAATGAACCTAGATTATATGTATTCACCATACTTATATGGTATTATGATATAATAGAGGTAAACAATTTCTATATTTTTCTTTTTCTACATCACCAAATTTTAGGTTACTCCATCACTAAGAAACTAAGTTAAAAGACTATTAACTAATTACACATATTTCATACACATTGATCATAATTAAAATTATATAATGAGGCTGGATAGTATATTTATTCACCATACTCATATGGTATTATGGTATAATAGATGTAAACAATTTCAATATTTTTCTTCTTCTCCCTCACCAAATTTTAGGTTACTTCTTCACTAAGAAACTAAGTTAAAAGACTATTAATTAATGACACATATTTCATATACATTGGTAATAATTCAAATTATATAACAAGGCTGGATAGTTTATTTGTTTACCATATTCAAATTGTGTTATGGGATTATAGATGTAAACAATTTCAATACTTTTCTTTTTCTCCGTTATCAAATTTTAGGTTAGTTCATCACTAAGAAACCAAGTTAAAAGACTATTAATTAGTGAGACACATTTCATATACATTGGTAATAATTCAAATTATATAATGAAGCTAGATAGTAAATTTATTCACGATACTCGTATGGTATTATGGTATAATAGATGTAAATAATTTCAATATTTTTCTTCTTCTCCCTCACCAAATTATAGGTTACTTCTTCACTAAGAAACTAAGTTAAAACACTATTAATTAATGACATATATTTCATACACATTGGTAATAATTAAAGTTATATAATGAGGCTCGATATTATATTTATTCACCATACTCATATGGTATTATGGAATAATAGATGTAAACAATTTCAATATTTTTCTTCTTCTCCCTCACCAAATTTTAGGTTACTTCTTCACTAAGAAACCATGTTAAAAGACTATTAATTAATGACACATATTTCATACCCATTGGTAATAATTCAAATTACATAACGAGGCTAGATAGTATACTTATTCACCATACTCATATGATATTATGATATAATAGACGTAAACAATTTCTATATTTTTCTTTTTCAACATCACCAAATTTTAGGTTACTTCATGACTAAGAAACTAAGTTAAAAGACTATTAACTAATTACACATATTTCATACACATTGATAATAATTCAAATTATATAATAAGGCTCGATAGAATATTTATTCACCATACTCATATGGTATTATGGTATAATAGATGTAAACAATTTTAATATTTTTCTTCTTCTCCCTCACCAAATTTTAGGTTACTTCTTCACTAAGAAACTAAGTTAAAAGACTATTAATTAATAACACATATTTCATACACATTGATAATAATTAAAATTATATAATGAGGCTAGATTATATGTATTCACCATACTTATATGGTATTATGATATAATAGAGGTAAACAATTTCTATATTTTTCTTTTTCTACATCACAAATTATTAGGTTACTTCATCACTAAGAAACTTAGTTAAAAGACTATTAATTAATGACACATATTTCATACACATTGGTAATAATTAAAATTATATAATGAGGCTCAATAGTATATTTATTCACCATATCATTTGGTATTATGGAATAATAGATGTAAACAATTTCAATATTTTTCTTCTTCTCCCTCACCAAATTTTAGGTTACTTCTTCACTAAGAAACCATGTTAAAAGACTATTAATTAATGACACATATTTCATACACATTGGTAAACATTCAAATTACATAATGAGGCTATCTAGTATACTTATTCACCATACTCATACGATATTATGATATAATAGACGTAAACAATTTCTATATTTTTCTTTTTCAACATCACCAAATTTTAGGTTACTTCATGACTAAGAAACTAAGTTAAAAGACTATTAACTAATTACACATATTTCATACACATTGGTAATAATTCAAATTAAATAATAAGGCTCGATAGTATATTTATTCACCATACTCATATGGTATTATGGTATAATAGATGTAACCAATTTCAATATTTCTCTTCTTCTCCCTCACAAAATTTTAGGTTACTTCTTCACTAAGAAACTAAGTTAAAAGACTATTAATTAATAACACATATTTCATACACATTGGTAATAATTCAAATTATATAATGAGGCTAGATTATATGTATTCACCATACTCATATGGTATTAAGATATAATAGATGTAAACAATTTCTATATTTTTCTTTTTCTACATCACCAAATATTAGGTTACTCCATCACTAAGAAACTTAGTTAAAAGACTATTAATTAATAACACATATTTCATACACATTGGTAATAATTAAAATTATATAACTAGGCTCAATAGTATATTTATTCACTATACTCATTTGGAATTATGGAATAATAGATGTAAACAATTTCAATATTTTTCTTCTTCTCCTTCACAAAATTTTAGGTTACTTCATCACTAAGAAACTCTGTTAAAAGACTATTAATTAATGACACATATTTCATACACATTGGTAATAAATCAAATTACATAATGAGGCTAGCTAGTATACTTATTCACCATACTCATATGGAATTATGATATAATAGATGTAAACAATTTCTATATATTTCTTTTTCAACATCACCAAAATTTAGCTTACTTCATCACTAAGAAACTAAGTTAAAAGACTATTAACTAATTACACATATTTCATACACATTGGTAATAATTCAAATTATATATTAAGGCTCGATAGTATATTTATTCACCATACTCATATGGTATTATGGTATAAAAGATGTAAACAATTTCAATATTTTTCTTTTTCTACATCACCAAATATTAGGTTACTTCATCACTAAGAAACTAAGTTAAAAGACTATTAACTAATTACACATATTTCATACACATTGGTAATAATTCAAATTATATAATAAGGCTGGATAGTATATTTATTCACCATACTCATATGGTATTACGGTATAATAGATGTAAACAATTTCAATATTTTTCTTCTTCTCCCTCACCAAATTTTAGGTTACTTCTTCACTAAGAAACTAAGTTAAAAGACTATTAATTAATGACACATATTTCATATACATTGGTAATAATTCAAATTATATAACAAGGCTGGATAGTTTATTTGTTTACCATATTCAAATTGTGTTATGGTATAATAGATGTAAACAATTTCAATACTTTTCTTTTTCTCCGTTACCAAATTTTAGGTTAGTTCATCACTAAGAAACCAAGTTAAAAGACTATTAATTAGTGAGACACATTTCATATACATTGGTAATAATTCAAATTATATAATGAAGCTAGATAGTATATTTATTCACGATACTCATATGGTATTATGGTATAATAGATGTAAATAATTTCAATATTTTTCTTCTTCTCCCTCACCAAATTTTAGGTTACTTCTTCACTAAGAAACTAAGTTAAAAGACTATTAATTAATGACACATATTTCATACACATTGGTAATAGTTCAAATTATATAAGGAGGCTAGATAGTATATTTATTCACCATACTCATATGGTATTATGATATAATAGATGTAAACAATTAATATATTTTTCTTTTTCTACATCACCAAATTTTAGGTTACTTCTTCACTAAGAAACTAAGTTAAAAGACTATTAATTAATGACACATATTTCATATAAATTGGTAATAATTCAAATTATAGAATGAGGCTCGATAGTATATTTATTCACCATACTCATACAGTATTATGGTATAATAGATGTAAACAATTTCTATACTTTTCTTCTTCTCCCTCACCAAATTTTAGGTTACTTCTTCACTAAGAAACTAAGTTAAGAGAATGTTAATTATTGTAACATATTTCATACACATTGGTAATAATTAAAACTATATAATGATGCTAGATAGTATATTTGGTGACCATACTCATATGGTATTATGATATAATAGATGTAAACAATTTCTATATTTTTCTTTTTCTACATCACCAAATTTTAGGTTACTCCATCACTAAGAAACTAAGTTAAAAGACTATTAACTAATTACACATATTTCATACACATTGGTCATAATTAAAATTATATAATGAGGCTGGATAGTATATTTATTCTCCATACTCATATGGTATTATGGTATAATAGATGAAACAATTTCAATATTTTTCTTCTTCTCCCTCACCAAATTTTAGGTTACTTCTTCACTAAGAAACTAAGTTAAAAGACTATTAATTAATGACACATATTTCATATACATTGTTAATAATTCAAATTATATAACAAGGCTGGATAGTTTATTTGTTTACCATATTCAAATTATGTTATGGTATAATAGATGTAAACAATTTCAATACTTTTCTTTTTCTCCGTTACCAAATTTTAGGTTAGTTCATCACTAAGAATCCAAGTTAAAAGACTATTAATTAGTGAGACACATTTCATATACATTGGTAATAATTCAAATTATATAATGAGGCTAGATAGTATATTTATTCACGATACTCATATGGTATTATGGTATAATAGATGTAAATAATTTCAATATTTTTCTTCTTCTCCCTCACCAAATTTTAGGTTACTTCTTCACTAAGAAACTAAGTTAAAAGACTATTAATTAATGACACATATTTCATACACATTGGTAATAGTTCAAATTATATAAGGAGGCTAGATAGTATATTTATTCACCATACTCATATGGTATTATGATATAATAGATGTAAACAATTAATATATTTTTCTTTTTCTACATCACCAAATTTTAGGTTACTTCTTCACTAAGAAACTAAGTTAAAAGACTATTAATTAATAACACATATTTCATACACATCGGTAATAATTAAAATTATATAATGAGGCTAGATTATATGTATTCACCATACTTATATGGTATTATGATATAATAGAGGTAAACAATTTCTATATTTTTCTTTTTCTACATCACCAAATATTAGGTTACTTCATCACTAAGAAACTTAGTTAAAAGACTATTAATTAATGTCACATATTTCATACACATTGGTAATAATTAAAATTATATAATGAGGCTCAATAGTATATTTATTCACCATACTCATTTGGTATTATGGAATAATAGATGTAAACAATTTCAATATTTTTCTTCTTCTCCCTCACCAAATTTTAGGTTACTTCTTCACTAAGAAACCATGTTAAAAGATTATTAATTAATGACATATATTTCATACACATTTGTAATAATTCAAATTACATAATGAGGCGATCTAGTATACTTATTCACCATACTCATATGATATTATGATATAATAGACGTAATCAATTTCTATATTTTTCTTTTTCAACATCACCAAATTTTAGGTTACTTCATGACTAAGAAACTAAGTTAAAAGACTATTAACTAATTACACATATTTCATACACATTGGTAATAATTCAAATTATATAATAAGGCTCGATAGTGTATTTATTCACCATACTCATATGGTATTATGGTATAATAGATGTAAACAATTTCAATATTTTTCTTCTTCTCCCTCACAAAATTTTAGGTTACTTCTTCACTAAGAAACTAAGTTAAAAGACTATTAATTAATAACACATATTTCATACACATTGGTAATAATTCAAATTATATAATGAGGCTAGATTATATGTATTCACCATACTCATATGGTATTAAGATATAATAGATGTAAACAATTTCTATATTTTTCTTTTTCTACATCACCAAATATTAGGTTACTTCATCACTAAGAAACTTAGTTAAAAGACTATTAATTAATGACACATATTTCAAACACATTGGTAATAATTAAAATTTATAACGAGGCTCAATAGTATATTTATTCACCATACTCATTTGGTATTATGGAATAATAGATGTAAACAATTTCAATATTTTTCTTCTTCTCCTTCACCAAATTTTAGGTTACTTCTTCACTAAGAAACTCTGTTAAAAGACTATTAATTAATGACACATATTTCATACACATTGGTAATAAATCAAATTACATAATGAGGCTAGATTATATGTATTCACCATACTCATATGGTATTAAGATATAATAGATGTAAACAATGTCTATATTTTTCTTTTTCTACATCACCAAATATTAGGTTACTTCATCACTAAGAAACTTAGTTAAAAGACTATTAATTAATGACACATATTTCATATACATTGGTAATAATTAAAATTATATAACGAGGCTCAATAGTATATTTATTCACCATACTCATTTGGTATTATGGAATAATAGATGTAAACAATTTCAATATTTTTCTTCTTCTCCCTCACAAAAGTTTAGGTTACTTCTTCATTAAGAAACTATGTTAAAAGACTATTAATTAATAACACATATTTCATACACATTAGTAATAATTCAAATTATATAATGAGGCTAGATTATATGTATTCACCATACTCATATGGTATTAAGATATAATAGATGTAAACAATTTCTATATTTTTCTTTTTCTACATCACCAAATATTAGGTTACTTCATCACTAAGAAACTTAGTTAAAAGACTATTAATTAATGACACATATTTCATACACATTGGTAATAATTAAAATTATATAACGAGGCTCAATAGTATATTTATTCACCATACTCATTTGGTATTATGATATAATAGACGTAAACAATTTCAATATTTTTCTTTTTCAACATCACCAAATTTTAGGTTACTTCATCACTAAAAAAACTTAGTTAAAAGACTATTAACTAATTACACATATTTCATACACATTGGTAATAATTCAAATTATATAATAAGGCCCGATAATATATTTATTCACCATTCTCATATGGTATTATGGTATAATAGATGTAAACAATTTCAATATTTTTCTTCTTCTCCCTCACCAAATTTTAGGTTACTTCTTCACTAAGAAACTAAGTTAAAAGACTATTAATTAAAAACACATATTTCATACACATTGGTAATAATTCAAATTATATAATGAGGCTAGATTATATGTATTAACCATACTCATATGGTATTAAGATATAATAGATGTAAACAATTTCTATACTTTTCTTTTTCTACATCACCAAATATTAGGTTACTTCATCACTAAGAAACTAAGTTAAAAGATTATTAATTAATGACACATATTTCATACACATTGGTAATAATTAAAATTATATAATGAGGCTATATAGTATATTTATTCACCATACTCATATGATATTATGGAATAATAGATGTAAACAATTTCAATATTTTTCTTCTTCTCCCTCACCAAATTTTAGGTTACTTCTTCACTAAGAAACTCTGTTAAAAGACTATCAATTAATGACACATATTTCATACACATTGGTAATAATTCAAATTACATAATGAGGCTAGCTAGTATACTTATTCACCATACTCATATGGTATTATGATATAGTAGATGTAAAGAATTTCTATATATTTCTTTTTCAACATCACCAAATATTAGGTTACTTCATCACTAAGAAACTAAGTTAAAAGACTATTAATTAATGACACATATTTCATACACATTGGTAATAATTAAAATTATATAATGAGGCTCAATAGTATATTTATTCACCATACTCATTTGGTATTATGGTATAAAAGATGTAAACAATTTCAATATTTTTCTTTTTCTACATCACCAAATATTAGGTTACTTCATCACTAAGAAACTATGTTAAAAGACTATTAATTATTGTAACATATTTCATACACATTGGTAATAATTAAAACTATATAATGAGGCTGGATAGTATATTTGGTGACCATACTCATATGGTATTATGATATAATAGACGTAAACAATTTCTATATTTTTCTTTTTCAACATCACCAAATTTTAGGATACTTCATCACTACGAAACTAAGTTAAAAGACTATTAATTAATGACACATATTTCATACACATTGGTAATAATTAAAATATATATTGAGGCTTGATAGTATATTTATTCACCATACTCATATGATATTATGAAATATTGGATGTAAACAATTTCAATATTTTTCTTCTTCTCCGTCACCGAATTTTAGGTTACTTCTTCACTAAGAAACTAAATTTAAAGACTATTAATTTATGAAACATATTTCATACATATTGATAAAAATTCAAATTATATAATGAGGCTCGATAGTTTATTTATTCACCATACTCATATGGTATTATGGTATGATAGATGTAAACAATTTCAATATTTTTCTTCTTCTCCGTCACCAAATTTGAGGTTACTTCTTCACAAAGAAACCAAGTTAAAAGACTTTTAATTAAAGACACATATTTCATAAACATTGGTAATGATTCAAATTATATAATGAGGCTCCATAATATATTTATTCACCATACTCATATGGTATTATGGTATAATAGATGTATATAATTTCTATGATTTTCTTCTTCCCCATCACCAAATTCTAGGTTACTTCTTCAGTAAGAAACTAAGTTAAAACACTGTTAATTAAAGACACATATTTCATACATATTGGTAATAATTCAAATTATATAATGAGACTCTATAGTATATTTATTTCCCATACTCATAGTAGATGTAAATAATTTCAATATTTTTCTTTTTCTCCGTCACCAAATTTTAGGTTACTTCTTCACTAAGAAACCAAGTTAAAAGACTATTAATTAATGACACATATTTCATACACATTGGTAATAATTCAAATTATATAATGAGGCTCGATAGAATATTTATTCACCATACTCATATGGTATTATGGTATAATAAATGTAAATAATTTCAATGATTTTCTTCTTCTCCGTCACAAAATTTTAGGTTACTTTCTTACTAAGAAACTAAGTGAAAAGACTATTAATTAATGACACATATTTCATACACATTGGTAATAATTAAAATTATACAATGAGGTTCGATAGTATATTTATTCAGCATACTCATATGGTATTATGGAATAATAGATGAAAGCAATTTTAATATTTTTCTTATTCTCCATCACCAAATTTTAATTAATCTCTTCACTAAGAAACAAAGTTAAAAGGCTTTTAATTAATGACACATATTTCATGTACAATGGCAATACTTCAAATTATATAATGAGGCTCCATAGTATATTTATTCACCACACTCATATGGTATTATGGTATAATAGATCTAAAAATTTCAATATTTTTCTTCTTCTCCGTCACCAAATTTTAGGTTACTTTTTAACTAAGAAACCAAGTTAAAAGACTATTAATTAATGACACATATTTCATACACATTGGTAATAATTCAAATTATATAATGAGGCTCTATAGCATATTTATTCACCATACTCATATGGTATTATGGTATAATAGATGTATATAATTTCAATGATTTTCTTCTTCCCCATCACCAAATTCTAGGTTACTTCTTCAGTAATAAACTAAGTTAGAAGACTAATAATTAATGACACATATTTCATAAACATTGGTAAAAATTCAAATTATATAATGAGGCTCCATATTATATTTATTCACCATACTCATATGGTATTATAAAATATTGGATGTAAACAATTTCAATATTTTTCTTCTTCTCCGTCACCGAATTTTAGGTTACTTCATCACTAAGAAACTAAGTTAAAACACTATTAATTAAAGACACATAATTCATACATATTGGTAATAATTCAAATTATATAATGAGACTATATAGTATATTTATTTACCATAATCATTTGGTATTATGGAATAATAGATGTAAACAATTTCAATATTTTTCTTCTTCTCCCTCACCAAATTTTAGGTTACTTCTTCACTAAGAAACCAAGTTAAAAGACTATTAATTAATGACACATATTTCATACACATTGGTAATAATTCAAATTATATAATGAGGCTCGATAGAATATTTATTCACCTAATTTTAGGTTACTTCGTTACTAAGAAACTAAGTTAAAAGACTATTAATTAATGATACATATTTCATACACATTGGTAATAATTCAAATTATATAATGAGGTTCGATAGTATATTTATTCAGCATACTCATATGATATTATGGAATAATAGATAAAAATAATTTTAATATTTTTCTTATTCTCCATCACCAAATTTTAGGTAACTTCTTCACTAAGAAACAAAGTTAAAAGGCTTTTAATTAATGACACATATTTCATGAACAATGGCAATACTTCAAATTATATAATGAGGCTCCATAGTATATTTATTCACCACACTCATATGGTATTATGGTATAATAGATGTATAAATTTCAATATTTTTCTTCTTCTCCGTGACCAAATTTTAGGTTACTTCTTCACTAAGAAATCAAGTTAAAAGACTATTAATTAATGACACACATTTCATACACATTGGTAATAATTAAAATTATATAATGAGGCTCGATGGAATAATAGATGTAAATAATTTCAATGATTTTCTTCTTCTCCATCACCAAATTTTAGGTTACTTCTTAAGTAAGAAACTAATTTAGAAGACTATTAATTAATGACACATATTTCATAAACATTGGTAATAATTCAAATTATATAATGAGGCTCCGTAGTATATTTATGCACCATACTCATATGGAATTATGGTATAATAGATGTAAACAATTTCAATATTTTTCTTCTTCACTGTCACCGAATTTTAGGTTACTTCTTCACTAAGATACTAAGTTAAAAGGCTATTAATTAATGACACATATTTCATAAACATTGGTAATAATTCAAATTATATAATGAGGCTCCATAGTATATTTATTGACCATACTCATATGGTATTATGGTATAATATATGTAAACAATTTCAATATTTTTCTTCTTCTCCGTCACCAAATTTGAAGTTACTTCTTCACTACGAAACTAAGTTAAAAGACTTTTAATTAATGACACATATTTCATAAGCATTGGTAATAATTCAAATTATATAATGAGTCTCCATAGTATATTTATTCACCATACTCATATGGTATTATGGTATAATAGATGTAAAAAATTCAATATTTTTCTTCTTCTCCGTCACCAAATTTTAGGTTACTTCTTCACTAAGAAACCAAGGTAAAAGACTATTAATTAATGACACATATTTCATACACATTGGTAATAATTAAAATTATATAATGAGGCTCCATAGTATATTTATTCACCATACTCATATGGTATTATGGTATAATAGATGTAAAAATTTCAATATTTTTCTTCTTCTCCGTCACCAAATTTTAGGTTACTTCTTCACTAAGAAACCAAGTTAAAAGACTATTAATTAATGACACATATTTCATACAAATTGGTAATAATTCAAATTATATAATGAGGCTCGATAGAATATTTATTCACCATACTCATATGATATTATGGTATAATATATGTAAATAATTTCAATGATTTTCTTCTTCTCCATCACCAAATTTTATGTTACTTCTTTACTAAGAAACTAAGTAAAAAGACTATTAATTAATGACACATATTTCATACACATTGGTAATAATTAAAATTATATAATGATGTTCGATAGTATATTTATTCAGCATACTCATATGGTATTATGGAATAATAGAAGAAAACAATTTTAATATTTTTCTTCTTGTCCATCACCAAATTTTAGGTAACTTCTTCACTAAGAAACAAAGTTAAAAGGCTTTTAATTAATGACACATATTTCATAAACAATGGCAATACTTCAAATTATATATTGAGGCTCCATAGTATATTTATTAACCACACTCATATGGTATTAAGGTATAATAGATGTAAATAACTTCAATAATTTTCTTCTTCTCCGTCACCAAATTTTAGGTTACTTCTTCACTAAGGAACTAAGTTTAAAGACTATTAATTTATGAAACATATGTCATACAAATTGATAAAAATTCAAATTATATAATGAGGCTCGATAGTTTATTTATTCACCATACTCATATGGTATTATGGTATGATAGATGTAAATAATTTCAATATTTTTCTTCTTCTCCGTCACCAAATTTTAGGTTACTTCATCACTAAGAAACCAAATTAAAAGACTATTAATTAATGACACATATTTCATAAACATTGGTAATAATTTAAATTATATAATGAGGCTCCATAGTATATTTATTAACCATACTCATATGGTATTATGATATAATAGATGTAAAAATTTCAATATTTTTCTTCTTATCCGTCACCAACTTTTAGGTTACTTCTTCACTAAGAAACCAAGTTATAAGATTATTAATTAATGACACATATTTCATAAACATTGGTAATAATTCAAATTATATAATGAGGCTCCATAGTATATTTATTCACCATACTCATATGGTATTATGGTATAATAGATGTAAAAATTTCAATATTTTTCTTCTTCTCCGTCACCAAATTTTAGGTTACTTCTTCACTAAGAAACCAAGTTAAAAGACTATTAATTAATGACACATATTTCATACAAATTGGTAATAATTCAAATTATATAATGAGGCTCGATAGAATATTTATTCACCATACTCATATGATATTATGGTATAATATATGTAAATAATTTCAATGATTTTCTTCTTCTCCATCACCAAATTTTATGTTACTTCTTTACTAAGAAACTAAGTAAAAAGACTATTAATTAATGACACATATTTCATACACATTGGTAATAATTCAAATTATATAATGAGGTTCGATAGTATATTTATTTAGCATACTCATATGGTATTATGGAATAATAGAATAAAACAATTTTAATATTTTTCTTCTTATCCGTCACCAAATTTTAGGTAACTTCTTCACTAATAAACAAAGTTAAAAGGCTTTTAATTAATGACACATATTTCATAAACAATGGCAATACTTCAAATTATATAATTAGTCTCCATAGTATATTTATTAACCACACTCATATGGTATTATGGTATAATAGATGTAAATAACTTCAATAATTTTCTTCTTCTCCGTCACCAAATTTTAGGTTACTTCTTCACTAAAAAACTAAGTTTAAAGACTATTAATTTATGAAACATATTTCATACACATTGATAAAAATTCAAATTATATAATGAGGCTCGATAGTTTATTTATTCACCATACTCATATGGTATTATGCTATGATAGATGTAAATAATTTCAATATTTTTCTTCTTCTCCGTCACCAAATTTTAGGTTACTTCATCACTAAGAAACCAAGTTAAAAGACTATTAATTAATGACACATATTTCATAAAAATTGGTAATAATTCAAATTATTCAATGAGGCTCCATAGTATATTTATTGACCATACTCATATGGTATTATGGTATAATATATGTAAACAATTTCAATATTTTTCTTCTTCTCCGTCACCAAATTTGAAGTTACTTCTTCACTACGAAACTAAGTTAAAAGACTTTTAATTAATGACACATATTTCATAAGCATTGGTAATAATTCAAATTATATAATGAGGCTCCATAGTATATTTATTCACCATACTCATATGGTATTATGGTATAATAGATGTAAAAAATTCAATATTTTTCTTCTTCTCCGTCTCCAAATTTTAGGTTACTTCTTCACTAAGAAACCAAGGTAAAAGAATATTAATTAATGACACATATTTCATACACATTGGTAATAATTCAAATTATATAATGATGCTCGATAGAATATTTATTCACCATACTCATATGATATTATGGTATAATATATGTAAATAATTTCAATATTTTTCTTCTTCTCCATCACCAAATTTTAGGTTACTTCTTCACTAAGAAACTAAGTTAGAAGACTATTAATTAATGACACATATTTCATAAACATTGGTAATAATTAAAATTATATAATGAGGCTCCATAGATTATTTATTTACCATACTCATATCGTATTATGGTATAATAGATTTAAAAATTTCAATTTTTTTCTTGTTCTCCGTCACCAAATTTTAGGTTACTTCTTCACTAAGAAACCAAGTTAAAAGACTATTAATTAATGACACATATTTCATAAACATTGGTAATAATTTAAATTATATTATTAGGCTCCATATTATATTTATTCACCATACTCATATGGTATTATGGTATAATAAATGTAAAAATTTCAATATTTTTCTTCTTCTCCGTCACCAAATTTTAGGTTACTTCTTCACTAAGAAACCAAGTGAAAAGACTATTAATTAATGACACATATTTCATAGACATTGGTAATAATTCAAATTATATAATGAGGCTCTATAGCATATTTACTCACCATACTCATATGGTATTATGGTATAATAGATGTAAACAATTTCAAAAATTTTCTTCTTCTCCATCACCGAATTCTAGGTTACTTCATCACTAAGAAACTAAGTTAAATGACTATTAATTAAGGACACATATTTCATACACATTGGTAATAATTAAAATTATATAATGAGGTTCAATAATATATTTATTCAGCATACACATATGGTATTATGGAATAATAGATGAAAACAATTTTAATATTTTTCTTCTTCTCCATCACCAAATTTTAGGTAACTTCTTCACTAAGAAACAAAGTTAAAAGGCTTTTAATTAATGACACATATTTCATAAACAATGTCAATACTTCAAATTATATAATGAGGCTCCATAGTATATTTATTCACCACACTCATATGGTATTATGGTATAATAGATGTAAATAACTTCAATAATTTTCTTCTTCTCCGTCACCAAATTTTAGGTTACTTCTTCACTAAGAAATTAAGTTTAAAGACTATTAATTTATGAAACATATTTCATACACATTGACAAAAATTCAAATTATATAATGACGCTCGATAGTTTATTTATTCACCATACTCATATGGTATTATGGTATGATAGATGTAAATTATTTCGATATTTTTCTTCTTCTTCGACACCAAATTTTAGGTTACTTCATCACTAAGAAACCAAGTTAAAAGACTATTAATTAATGACACATATTTCATACACATTGGTAATAAATCATATTATATAATGAGGCTCGATGGAATATTTATTCACCATACTCATATGGTGTTATGGTATAATAGATGTAAATAATTTCAATGATTTTCTTCTTCTCCATCACCAAATTTTAGGTTACTTCTTCACAAAGAAACTAAGTTAGAAGACTATTAATTAATGACACATATTTCATAAACATTGGTAATAATTCAAATTATATAATGAGGCTCCATAGTATATTTATTTACCATACTCATATGGTACTATGGTATAATAGATGTAAAAATTTCAATATTTTTCTTCTTCTCCGTCACCAAATTTTAGGTTACTTCTTCACTAAGAAACAAAGTTAAAAGACTATTAATTAATGACACATATTTCATAAACATTGGTAATATTTCAAATTATATAATGAGGCTCATAGTATATTTATTCACCATACTCATATGGTATTATGGTATAATAGATGTAAAAATTTCAATATTTTTCTTATTCTCTGTCACCAAATTTTAGGTTACTTCTTCACTAAGATACCAAGTTAAAAGACTATTAATTAATGATACATATTTCATAGACATTGGTAATAATTAAAATTATATAATGAGGATCTATAGCATATTTACTCACCATACTCATATGGTATTATGGTATAATAGATGTAAACAATTTCAATATTTTTCTTCTTCTCCATCACCAAATTTTAGGTTACTTCATCACTAAGAAACTAATTTAAAAGACTATTAATTAAGGACACATATTTCATACACATTGGTAATAATTCAAATTATATAAGGAGACTCTATAGTATATTTATTTACCATACTCATTACATATTATGGTATAATAGATGTAAATAATTTCAACATTGTTCTTCTTCTCTATCACCAAATTTTAGGTTACTTCATCACTAAGAAACCAAGTTAAAAGACTATTAATTAATGACACATATTTCATACACATTGGTAATAATTCAAATTATATAATGAGGCTCGATAGAATTTTTATTCACCATACTCATATGGTATTATGGTATAATATATGTAAATAATTTCAATGATTTTCTTCTTCTCCATCACCAAATT
Organism: Vicia faba; assembly: GCA_948472305.1. NCBI lineage: Eukaryota > Viridiplantae > Streptophyta > Magnoliopsida > Fabales > Fabaceae > Vicia > Vicia faba. The sequence goes on along the minus strand of CATIWC010002953.1, from coordinate 18,680 downwards.
TTAGGTTACTTCTTTACTAAGAAACTAAGTGAAAAGACTATTAATTAATGACACATATTTCATACACATTGGTAATAATTCAAATAATATAATGAGGTTCGATAGTATATTTATTCAGCATACTCATATAGTATTATGGAATAATAGATGAAAACAATTTTAATATTTTTCTTCTTCTCCATCACCAAACTTTAGCTAACTTCTTCACTAAGAAACCAAGTTAAAAGACTATTAATTAATGACACATATTTCATAGACATTGGTAATAATTCAAATTATATAATGAGGCTCTATGGCATATTTACTCAGCATACTCATATGGTATTATGGTATAATAGATGTAAACAATTTCAATATTTTTCTTCTTCTCCATCACCGAATTTTAGGTTACTTCATCACTAAGAAACTAAGTTAAAAGACTATTAATTAAGGACACATATTTCATATACATTGGTAATAATTCAAATTATATAATAAGGTTCGATAGTATATTTATTCAGCATACACATATGGTATTATGGAATAATAGATGAAAACAATTTTAATATTTTTCTTCTTCTCCATCACCAAATTTTAGGTAACTTCTTCACTAAGAAACAAAGTTAAAAGGCTTTTAATTAATGACACATATTTTATAAACAATGTCTATACTTCAAATTATATAATGAGGCTCCATAGTATATTTATTCACCACACTCATATGGTATTATGGTATAATAGATGTTAATAACTTCAATAATTTTCTTCTTCTCCGTCACCTAATTTTAGGTTACTTCTTCACTAAGAAACTAAGTTTAAAGACTATTAATTTATGAAACATATTTCATACACATTGATAAAAATTCAAATTATATAATGAGGCTCGATAGTTTATTTATTCACCATACTCATATGGTATTATGGTATGATAGATGCAAATTATTTCAATATTTTTCTTCTTCTCCATCACCAAATTTTAGGTTACTTCATCACTAAGAAACCAAGTTAAAAGACTATTAATTAATGAAACATATTTCATACACATTGGTAATAAATCAAATTATATAACGAGGCCTGATGGAATATTTATTCAGCATACTCATATGGTATTTTGGTATAATAGATGTAAATTATTTCAATGATTTTCTTCTTCTCCATCACCAAATTTTAGGTTACTTCTTAAGTAAGAAACTAATTTAGAAGACTATTAATTAATGACACATATTTCATAAACATTAGTAATAATTCAAATTATATAATGAGGCTCCATAGTATATTTATGCACCATACTCATATGGAATTATGGTATAATAGATGTAAACAATTTCAATATTTTTCTTCTTCTCCGTCACTGAATTTTAGGTTACTTCTTCACTAAGATACTAAGTTAAAAGGATATTAATTAATGACACATATTTCATACACATTGGTAATAATTCAAATTATATAATGAGGCTCCATAGTATATTTATTTACCATACTCATATGATATTATGGTATAATATATGTAAACAATTTCAATATTTTTTTTCTTCTCCGTCACCAAATTTGAAGTTACTTCTTCACTACGAAACTAAGTTAAAAGACTTTTAATTAATGACACATATTTCATAAGCATTGGTAATAATTCAAATTATATAATGAGGCTCCATAGTATATTTATTCACCATACTCATATGGTATTATGGTATAATAGATGTAAAAATTTCAATATTTTTCTTCTTCTCCGTCACCAAATTTTAGGTTACTTCTTCACTAAGAAACCAAATTAAAAGACTATTAATTAATGACACATATTTAATATACATTGCTAATAATTCAAATTATATAATGAGGCTCGATAGAATATTTATTCACCATACTCATATGATATTATGGTATAATATATGTAAATAATTTCAATGATTTTCTTCTTCTCCATCACCAAATTTTGTGTTACTTCTTTACTAAGAAACTAAGTAAAAAGACTATTAATTAATGACACATATTTCATACACATTGGTAATAATTCAAATTATATAATGAGGTTCGATAGTATATTTATTCAGCATACTCATATGGTATTATGGAATAATAGAAGAAAACAATTTTAATATTTTTCTTCTTCTCCATCACCAAATTTTAGGTAACTTCTTCACTAAGAAACTAAGTTAAAAGACGATTAATTAAGGACACATATTTCATACACATTGGTAATAATTCAAATTATATAATGAGGTTCGATAGTATATTTATTCAGCATACACATATGGTATTATGGAATAATAGATGAAAACAATTTTAATATTTTTCTTCTTCTTCATCACCAAATTTTAGGTAACTTCCTCACTAAGAAACAAACATAAAAGGCTTTTAATTAATGACACATATTTTATAAACAATGTCAATACTTCAAATTATATAATGAGGCTCCATAGTATATTTATTCACCACACTCATATGGTATTATGGTATAATAGATGTTAATAACTTCAATAATTTTCTTCTTCTCCGTCACCTAATTTTAGGTTACTTCTTCACTAAGAAACTAAGTTTAAAGACTATTAATTTATGAAACATATTTCATACACATTGATAAAAATTCAAATTATATAATGAGGCTCGATAGTTTATTTATTCACCATACTCATATGGTATTATGGTATGATAGATGCAAATTATTTCAATATTTTTGTTCTTCTCCATCACCAAATTTTAGGTTACTTCATCACTAAGAAACCAAGTTAAAAGACTATTAATTAATGACACATATTTCATACACATTGGTAATAAATCAAATTATATAATGAGGCTCGATGGAATATTTATTCAACATACTCATATGGTATTTTGGTATAATATATGTAAATAATTTCAATGATTTTCTTCTTCTCCATCACCAAATTTTAGGTTACTTCTTAAGTAAGAAACTAATTTAGAAGATTATTAATTAATGACACATATTTCATAAACATATTTGTAATAATTCAAATTATATAATGAGGCTCCATAGTATATTTATGCACCATACTCATATGGAATTATGGTATAATAGATGTAAACAATTTCAATATTTTTCTTCTTCTCCGTCACTGAATTTTAGGTTACTTCTTCACTAAGATACTAAGTTAAAAGGCTATTAATTAATGACACATATTTCATAAACAATGGTAATAATTCAAATTATATAATGAGGCTCCATAGTATATTTATTGACCATACTCATATGATATTATGGTATAATATATGTAAACAATTTCAATATTTTTCTTCTTCTCCGTCACCAAATTTGAAGTTACTTCTTCACTACGAAACTAAGTTAAAAGACTTTTAATTAATGACACATATTTCATAAGCATTGGTAATAATTCAAATTATATAATGAGGCTCCATAGTATATTTATTCACCATACTCATATGGTATTATGGTATAATAGATGTAAAAATTTCAATATTTTTCTTCTTCTCCGTCACCAAATTTTAGATTACTTCTTCACTAAGAAACCAAGTTAAAAGACTATTAATTAAGGACACATATTTCATACACATTGGTAATAATTCAAATTATATAATGAGGTTCGATAGTATATTTATTCAGCATACACAAATGGTATTATGGAATAATAGATGAAAACAATTTTAATATTTTTCTTCTTCTCCATCACCAAATTTTAGGTAACTTCTTCACTAAGAAACCAAGTTAAAAGACTATTAACTAACGACACATATTTCATACACATTGGTAATAAATCAAATTATATAATGAGGCTCGATGAAATATTTATTCACCATACTCATATGGTATTATGGTATAATAGATGTAAACAATTTCAATATTTTTCTTCTTCTCCATCACCAAATTTTAGGTTACTTCTTTACTAAGAAACTAAGTTAAAAGACTATTAATTAATGACACATATTTCATATACATTGGTAATAATTCAAATTATATAACAAGGCTGGATAGTTTATTTGTTTACCATATTCAAATTGACTTATGGTATAATAGATGTAAACAATTTCAATACTTTTCTTTTTCTCCCTCACCAAATTTTAGGTTACTTCTTCACTAAGAAACTAAGTTAAAAGACTATTAATTAATGACACATATTTCATACACATTGGTAATAGTTCAAATTATATAATGAGGCTAGATAGTATATTTATTCACCATTCTCATATGGTATTATGATATAATAGATGTAAATAATTAATATATTTTTCTTTTTCTACATCACCAAATTTTAGGTTACTTCATCACTAAGAAACTAAGTTAAAAGACTATTAATTAATGACACATTTTTCATATACATTGGTAATAATTCAAATTATAGAATGAGGCTCGATAGTATATTTATTCACCATACTCATATGGTATTATGGTATAATAGATGTAAACAATTTCAATATTTTTCTTTTTCTCCCTCACCAAATTTTAGGTTACTTGTTCACTAAGAAACTAAGTGAAAAGATTATTAATTAATGACACATATTTCATACACATTAGTAATAATTCAAATTATATAATGAGGTTCGATAGTATATTTATTCAGCATACTCATATGGTATTATGGAATAATAGATGAAAACAATTTTAATATTTTTCTTATTCTCCATCACCAAATTTTAATTAATCTCTTCACTAAGAAACAAAGTTAAAAGGCTTTTAATTAATGACACATATTTCATGAACAATGGCAATACTTCAAATTATATAATGGACTCCATAGTATATTTATTCACCACACTCATATGGTATTATGGTATAATAGATCTAAAAATTTCAATATTTTTCTTCTTCTCCGTCACCAAATTTTAGGTTACTTTTTAACTAAGAAACCAAGTTAAAAGACTATTAATTAATGACACATATTTCATACACATTGGTAATAATTCAAATTATATAATGAGGCTCCTTAGCATATTTATTCACCATACTCATATGGTATTATGGTATAATAGATGTATATAATTTCAATGATTTTCTTCTTCCCCATCACAAAATTCTAGGTTACTTCTTCAGTAATATATTAAGTTAGAAGACTATTAATTAATGACACATATTTCATAAACATTGGTAAAAATTCAAATTATATAATGAGGCTCCATAGTATATTTATTCACCATACTCATATGGTATTATAAAATATTGGATGTAAACAATTTCAATATTTTTCTTCTTCTCCGTCACCGAATTTTAGGTTACTTCATCACTACGAAACTAAGTTAAAACACTATTAATTAAAGACACATAATTCATACATATTGGTAATAATTCAAATTATATAATGAGACTCTATAGTATATTTATTTACCATACTCATTTGGTATTATGGAATAATAGATATAAACAATTTCAATATTTTTCTTCTTCTCCCTCACCAAATTTTAGGTTACTTCTTCACTAAGAAACCAAGTTAAAAGACTATTAATTAATGACACATATTTCATACACATTGGTAATAATTCAAATTATATAATGAGGCTCGATAGAATATTTATTCACCATACTCATATGGTATTATGGTATAATAGATGTAAAAAATTCAATATTTTTCTTCTTCTCCGTCACCAAATTTTAGGTAACTTCTTCATTAAGAAACCAAGGTAAAAGACTATTAATTAATGACACATATTTCATACACATTGGTAATAATTCAAATTATATAATGATGCTCGATAGAATATTTATTCACCATACTCATATGATATTATGGTATAATATATGTAAATAATTTCAATGATTTTCTTCTTCTCCATCACCAAATTTTGTGTTACTTCTTTACTAAGAAACTAAGTAAAAAGACTATTAATTAATAACACATATTTCATACACATTGGTAATAATTCAAATTATATAATGAGGTTCGATAGTATATTTATTCAGCATACTCATATGGTATTATGGAATAATAGAAGAAAACAATTTTAATATTTTTCTTCTTGTCCATCACCAAATTTTAGGTAACTTCTTCACTAAGAAACAAAGTTAAAAGGCTTTTAATTAATGACACATATTTCATAAACAATGGCAATACTTCAAATTATATATTGAGGCTCCATAGTATATTTATTAACCACACTCATATGGTATTATGGTGTAATAGATGTAAATAACTTCAATAATTTTCTTCTTCTCCGTCACCAAATTTTAGGTTACTTCTTCACTAAGGAACTAAGTTTAAAGACTATTAATTTATGAAACATATGTCATACAAATTGATAAAAATTCAAATTATATAATGAGGCTCGATAGTTTATTTATTCACCATACTCATATGGTATTATGGTATGATAGATGTAAATAATTTCAATATTTTTCTTCTTCTCCGTCACCAAATTTTAGGTTACTTCATCATTAAGAAACCAAATTAAAAGACTATTAATTAATGACACATATTTCATAAACATTGGTAATAATTCAAATTATATAATGAGGCTCCATAGTATATTTATTAACCATACTCATATGGTATTATGATATAATAGATGTAAAAATTTCAATATTTTTCTTCTTCTCTGTCACCAACTTTTAGGTTACTTCTTCACTAAGAAACCAAGTTATAAGATTATTAATTAATGACACATATTTCATAAACATTTGTAATAATTCAAATTATATAATGAGGCTCCATAGTATATTTATTCACCATACTCATATGGTATTATGGTATAATAGATGTAAAAATTTCAATATTTTTCTTCTTCTCCGTCACCAAATTTTAGGTTACTTCTTCACTAAGAAACCAAGTTAAAAGACTATTAATTAATGACACATATTTCATACAAATTGGTAATAATTCAAATTATATAATGAGGCTCGATAGAATATTTATTCACCATACTCATATGATATTATGGTATAATATATGTAAATAATTTCAATGATTTTCTTCTTCTCCATCACCAAATTTTATGTTACTTCTTTACTAAGAAACTAAGTAAAAAGACTATTAATTAATGAAACATATTTCATACACATTGGTAATAATTCAAATTATATAATGAGGTTCGATAGTATATAATTCAGCATACTCATATGGTATTATGGAATAATAGAATAAAACAATTTTAATATTTTTCTTCTTATCCGTCACCAAATTTTAGGTGACTTCTTCACTAATAAACAAAGTTAAAAGGCTTTTAATTAATGACACATATTTCATAAACAATGGCAATACTTCAAATTATATAATTAGTCTCCATAGTATATTTATTAACCACACTCATATGGTATTATGGTATAATAGATGTAAATAACTTCAATAATTTTCTTCTTCTCCGTCACCAAATTTTAGGTTACTTCTTAACTAAGGAACTAAGTTTAAAGACTATTAATTTATGAAACATATTTCATACACATTGATAAAAATTCAAATTATATAATGAGGCTCCATAGTATATTTATTCACCATACTCATATGGTATTATGGTATGATAGATGTAAACAATTTCAATATTTTTCTTCTTCTCCGTCACCAAATTTTAGGTTACTTCATCACTAAGAAACCAAGTTAAAAGACTATTAATTAATGACACATATTTCATAAAAATTGGTAATAATTCAAATTATATAATGAGGCTCCATAGTATATTTATTCACCATACTCATATGGTATTATGGTATAATAGATGTAAAAATTTCAATATTTTTCTTCTTCTCCGTCACCAAATTTTAGGTTACTTCTTCACTAAGAAACCAAGTTAAAAGACTATTAATTAATGACACATATTTCATACAAATTGGTAATAATTCAAATTATATAATGAGGCTCGATAGAATATTTATTCACCATACTCATATGATATTATGGTATAATATATGTAAATAATTTCAATGATTTTCTTCTTCTCCATCACCAAATTTTATGTTACTTCTTTACTAAGAAACTAAGTAAAAAGACTATTAATTAATGACACATATTTCATACACATTGGTAATAATTCAAATTATATAATGAGTTTCGATAGTATATAATTCAGCATACTCATATGGTATTATGGAATAATAGAATAAAACAATTTTAATATTTTTCTTCTTATCCGTCACCAAATTTTAGGTGACTTCTTCACTAATAAACAAAGTTAAAAGGCTTTTAATTAATGACACATATTTCATAAACAATGGCAATACTTCAAATTATATAATTAGTCTCCATAGTATATTTATTAACCACACTCATATGGTATTATGGTATAATAGATGTAAATAACTTCAATAATTTTCTTCTTCTCCGTCACCAAATTTTAGGCTACTTCTTCACTAAGGAACTAAGTTTAAAGACTATTAATTTATGAAACATATTTCATACACATTGATAAAAATTCAAATTATATAATGAGGCTCCATAGTATATTTATTCACCATACTCATATGGTATTATGGTATAATAGATGTAAACAATTTCAATATTTTTCTTCTTCTCCGTGACCAAATTTTAGGTTACTTCTTCACTAAGAAATCAAGTTAAAAGACTATTAATTAATGACACATTTCATACACATTGGTAATAATTAAAATTATATAATGAGGCGCGATGGAATATTTATCAACCATACTCATATGGTATTATGGTATAATAGATGTAAATAATTTCAATGATTTTCTTCTTCTCCATCACCAAATTTTAGGTTACTTCTTAAGTAAGAAACTAATTTAGAAGACTATTAATTAATGACACATATTTCATAAACATTGGTAATAATTCAAATTATATAATGAGGATCCGTAGTATATTTATGCACCATACTCATATGGAATTATGGTATAATAGATGTAAACAATTTCAATATTTTTCTTCTTCTCCGTCACCGAATTTTAGGTTACTTCTTCACTAAGATACTAAGTTAAAAGGCTATTAATTAATGACACATATTTCATAAACATTGGTAATAATTCAAATTATATAATGAGGCTCCATAGTTTATTTATTGACCATACTCATATGGTATTATGGTATAATATATGTAAACAATTTCAATATTTTTCTTCTTCTCTGTCACCAAATTTGAAGTTACTTCTTCACTACGAAACTAAGTTAAAAGACTTTTAATTAATGACACATATTTCATAAGCATTGGTAATAATTCAAATTATATAATGAGGCTCCATAGTATATTTATTCACCATACTCATATGGTATTATGGTATAATAGATGTAAAAAATTCAATATTTTTCTTCTTCTCCGTCACCAAATTTTAGGTTACTTCTTCACTAAGAAACTAAGTTAGAAGACTATTAATTAATGACACATATTTCATAAACATTGGTAATAATTCAAATTATATAATAAGGCTCCATAGATTATTTATTTACCATACTCATATTGTATTATGGTATAATAGATTTAAAAATTTCAATTTTTTTCTTGTTCTCCGTCACCAAATTTTAGGTTACTTCTTCACTAAGAAACCAAGTTAAAAGACTATTAATTAATGACACATATTACATAAACATTGGTAATAATTCAAATTATATTATTAGGCTCCATAGTATATTTATTCACCATACTCATATGGTATTATGGTATAATAAATGTAAAAATTTCAATATTTTTCTTCTTCTCCGTCACCAAATTTTAGGTTACTTCTTCACTAAGAAACCAAGTGAAAAGACTATTAATTAATGACACATTATTCATAGACATTGGTAATAATTCAAATTATATAATGAGGCTCTATAGCATATTTACTCACCATACTCATATGGTATTATGGTATAATAGATGTAAACAATTCCAATATTTTTCTTCTTCTCCATCACCGAATTCTAGGTTACTTCATCACTAAGAAACTAAGTTAAAAGACTATTAATTAAGGACACATATTTCATAGACATTGGTAATAATTCAAATTATATAATGAGGCTCCATAGTATATTTATTCACCACACTCATATGGTATTATGGTATAATAGATGTAAATAACTTCAATAATTTTCTTCTTCTCCGTCACCAAATTTTAGGTTACTTCTTCACTAAGAAACTAAGTTTAAAGACTATTAATTTATGAAACATATTTCATACACATTGACAAAAATTCAAATTATATAATGACGCTCGATAGTTTATTTTATTCACCATACTCATATGGTATTATGGTATGATAGATGTAAATTATTTCGATATTTTTCTTCTTCTTCGACACCAAATTTTAGATTACTTCATCACTAAGAAACCAAGTTAAAAGACTATTAATTAATGACACATATTTCATACACATTGGTAATAAATCATATTATATAATGAGGCTCGATGGAATATTTATTCACCATACTCATATGGTATTATGGTATAATAGATGTAAATAATTTCAATGATTTTTCTTCTTCTCCATCACCAAATTTTATGTTACTTCTTCACTAAGAACTAAGTTAGAAGACTATTAATTAATGGAACATATTTCATAAACATTGGTAATAATTCAAATTATATAATGAGGCTCCATAGTATATTTATTTACCATACTCATATGGTACTATGGTATAATAGATGTAAAAATTTCAATATTTTTTTTCTTCTCTGTCACCAAATTTTAGGTTACTTCTTCACTAAGAAACAAAGTTAAAAGACTATTAATTAATGACACATATTTCATAAACATTGGTAATATTTCAAATTATATAATGAGGCTCCATAGTATATTTATTCACCATACTCATATGGTATTATGGTATAATAGATGTAAAAATTTCAATATTTTTCTTATTCTCTGTCACCAAATTTTAGGTTACTTCTTCACTAAGATACCAAGTTAAAAGACTATTAATTAATGATACATATTTCATAGACATTGGTAATAATTCAAATTATATAATTAGGATCTATAGCATATTTACTCACCATACTCATATGGTATTATGGTATAATAGATGTAAACAATTTCAATATTTTCTTCTTCTCCATCACCAAATTTTAGGTTACTTCATCACTAAGAAACTAAGTTAAAAGACTATTAATTAAGGACACATATTTCATACACATTGGTAATAATTCAAATTAAATAAGGAGACTCTATAGTATATTTATTACCATACTCATTAGATATTATGGTATAATAGATGTAAATAATTTCAACATTGTTCTTCTTCTCTATCACCAAATTTTAGGTTACTTCATCACTAAGAAACCAAGTTAAAAGACTATTAATTAATGACACATATTTCATACACATTGGGTAATAATTCAAATTATATAATGAGGCTCGATAGAATTTTTATTCACCATACTCATATGGTATTATGGTATACATATATGTAAATAATTTCAATGATTTTCTTCTTCTCCATCACCAAATTTTAGGTTACTTCTTTACTAAGAAACAAAGTGAAAAGACTATTAATTAATGACACATATTTCATACACATTGGTAATAATTCAAATTATATAATGAGGTTCGATAGTATATTTATTCAGCATACTCATATAGTATTATGGAATAATAGATGAAAACAATTTTAATATTTTTCTTATTCTCCATCACCAAAGTTTAGGTAACTTCTTCACTAAGAAACCAAGTTAAAAGACTATTAATTAATGACACATATTTCATAGACATTGGTAATAATTCAAATTATATAATGAGGCTCTATGGCATATTTACTCAGCATACTCATATGGTATTATGGTATAATAGATGTAAACAATTTCAATATTTTTCTCTTCTCCATCACCGAATTTTAGGTTACTTTATCACTAAGAAACTAAGTTAAAAGACTATTAATTAAGGACACATATTTCATACACATTGGTAATAATTCAAATTATATAATAAGTTTGATAGTATATTTATTCAGCATACACATATGGTATTATGGAATAATAGATGAAAACAATTTTAATATTTTTCTTCTTCTCCATCACCAAATTTTAGGTAACTTCTTCACTAAGAAACAAACTTAAAAGGCTTTTAATTAATGACACATATTTTATAAACAATGTCAATACTTCAAATTATATAATGAGGCTCCATAGTATATTTATTCACCACACTCATATGATATTATGGTATAATAGATGTTAATAACTTCAATAATTTTCTTCTTCTCCGTCACCTAATTTTAGGTTACTTCTTCACTAAGAAACTATGTTTAAAGACTATTAATTTATGAAACATATTTCATACACATTGATAAAAATTCAAATTATATAATGAGGCTCGATAGTTTATTTATTCACCATACTCATATGGTATTATGGTATGATAGATGCAAATTATTTCAATATTTTTCTTCTTCTCCATCACCAAATTTTAGGTTACTTCATCACTAAGAAACCAAGTTAAAAGACTATTAATTAATGACACATATTTCATACACATTGGTAATAAATCAAATTATATAACGAGGCTCGATGGAATATTTATTCAACATACTCATATGGTATTTTGGTATAATAGATGTAAATAATTTCAATGATTTTTCTTCTTCTCCATCACCAAATTTTAGGTTACTTCTTAAGTAAGAAACTAATTTAGAAGACTATTAATTAATGACACATATTTCATAAACATTAGTAATAATTCAAATTATATAATGAGGCTCCCTAGTATATTTATGCACCATACTCATATGGAATTATGGTATAATAGATGTAAACAATTTCAATATTTTTCTTCTTCTCCGTCACTGAATTTTAGGTTACTTCTTCACTAAGATACTAAGTTAAAAGGCTATTAATTAATGACACATATTTCATAAACATTGGTAATAATTCAAATTATATAATGAGGCTCCATAGTATATTTATTTACCATACTCATATGATATTATGGTATAATATATGTAACAATTTCAATATTTTTCTTCTTCTCCGTCACCAAATTTGAAGTTACTTCTTCACTACGAAACTAAGTTAAAAGACTTTTAATTAATGACACATATTTCATAAGCATTGGTAATAATTCAAATTATATAATGAGACTCCATAGTATATTTATTCACCATACTCATATGGTATTATGGTATAATAGATGTAAAAATTTCAATATTTTTCTTCTTCTCCGTCACCAAATTTTAGGTTACTTCTTCACTAAGAAACCAAATTAAAAGACTATTAATTAATGACACATATTTAATACATATTGGTAATAATTCAATTATATAATGAGGCTCGATAGAATATTTATTCACCATACTCATATGATATTATGGTAAAATATATGTAAATAATTTCAATGATTTTCTTCTTCTCCATCACCAAATTTTGTGTTACTTCTTTACTAAGAAACTAAGTAAAAAGACTATTAATTAATGACACATATTTCATACAAATTGGTAATAATTCAAATTATATAATGAGGTTCGATAGTATATTTATTCAGCATACTCATATGGTATTATGGAATAATAGAAGAAAACAATTTTAATATTTTTCTTCTTCTCCATCACCAAATTTTAGGTAACTTCTTCACTAAGAAACTAAGTTAAAAGACTATTAATTAAGGACACATATTTCATACACATTGGTAATAATTCAAATTATATAATGAGGTTCGATAGTATATTTATTCAGCATACACATATGGTATTATGGAATAATAGATGAAAACAATTTTAATATTTTTCTTCTTCTCCATCACCAAATTTTAGGTAACTTCCTCACTAAGAAACAAAGTTAAAAGGCTTTTAATTAATGACACATATTTTATAAACAATGTCAATACTTCAAATTATATAATGAGGCTCCATAGTATATTTATTCACCACACTCATATGGTATTATGGTATAATAGATGTTAATAACTTCAATAATTTTCTTCTTCTCCGTCACCTAATTTTAGGTTACTTCTTCACTAAGAAACTAAGTTTAAAGACTATTAATTTATGAAACATATTTCATAAACATTGATAAAAATTCAAATTATATAATGAGGCACGATAGTTTATTTATTCACCATACTCATATAGTATTATGGTATGATAGATGCAAATTATTTCAATATTTTTCTTCTTCTCCATCACCAAATTTTAGGTTACTTCATCACTAAGAAACCAAGTTAAAAGACTATTAATTAATGACACATATTTCATACACATTGGTAATAAATCAAATTATATAACGAGGCTCGATGGAATATTTATTCAACATACTCATATGGTATTTTGGTATAATAGATGTAAATAATTTCAATGATTTTCTTCTTCTCCATCACCAAATTTTAGGTTACTTCTTAAGTAAGAAACTAATTTAGAAGACTATTAATTAATGACACATATTTCATAAACATTAGTAATAATTCAAATTATATAATGAGGCTCCCTAGTATATTTATGCACCATACTCATATGGAATTATGGTATAATAGATGTAAACAATTTCAATATTTTTCTTCTTCTCCGTCACTGAATTTTAGGTTACTTCTTCACTAAGATACTAAGTTAAAAGGCTATTAATTAATGACACATATTTCATAAACATTGGTAATAATTCAAATTATATAATGAGGCTCCATAGTATATTTATTTACCATACTCATATGATATTATGGTATAATATATGTAAACAATTTCAATATTTTTCTTCTTCTCCGTCACCAAATTTGAAGTTACTTCTTCACTACGAAACTAAGTTAAAAGACTTTTAATTAATGACACATATTTCATAATCATTGGTAATAATTCAAATTATATAATGAGGCTCCATAGTATATTTATTCACCATACTCATATGGTATTATGGTATAATAGATGTAAAAATTTCAATATTTTTCTTCTTCTCCGTCACCAAATTTTAGGTTACTTCTTCACTAAGAAACCAAATTAAAAGACTATTAATTAATGACACATATTTAATACATATTGGTAATAATTCAAATTATATAATGAGCCTCGATAGAATATTTATTCACCATACTCATATGATATTATGGTATAATATATGTAAATAATTTCAATGATTTTCTTCTTCTCCATCACCAAATTTTCTGTTACTTCTTTACTAAGAAACTAAGTAAAAAGACTATTAATTAATGACACATATTTCATACAAATTGGTAATAATTCAAATTATATAATGAGGTTCGATAGTATATTTATTCAGCATACTCATATGGTATTATGGAATAATAGAAGAAAACAATTTTAATATTTTTCTTCTTCTCCATCACCAAATTTTAGGTAACTTCTTCACTAAGAAACTAAGTTAAAAGACTATTAATTAAGGACACATATTTCATACACATTCGTAATAATTCAAATTATATAATGAGGTTCGATAGTATAATTATTCAGCATACACATATGGTATTATGGAATAATAGATGAAAACAATTTTAATATTTTTCTTCTTCTCCATCACCAAATTTTAGGTAACTTCTTCACTAAGAAACAAAGTTAAAAGGCTTTTAATTAATGACACATATTTTATAAACAATGTCAATACTTCAAATTATATAATGAGGCTCCATAGTATATTTATTCACCACACTCATATGGTATTATGGTATAATAGATGTTAAAAACTTCAATAATTTTCTTCTTCTCCGTCACCTAATTTTAGATACTTCTTCACTAAGAAACTAAGTTTAAAGACTATTAATTTATAAAACATATTTCATACACATTGATAAAAATTCAAATTATATAATAAGGCTTGATAGTTTATTTATTCACCATACTCATATGGTATTGTGGTATGATAGATGCAAATTATTTCAATATTTTTCTTCTTCTCCATCACCAAATTTTAGGTTACTTTATCACTAAGAAACCAAGTTAAAAGACTATTCATTAATGACACATATTTCATACACATTGGTAATAAATCAAATTATATAACGAGGCTCGATGGAATATTTATTCAACATACTCATATGGTATTTTGGTATAATAGATGTAAATAATTTCAATGATTTTCTTCTTCTCCATCACCAAATTTTAGGTTACTTCTTCACTAAGATACTAAGTTAAAAGGCTATTAATTAATGACACATATTTCATAAACATTGGTAATAATTTAAATTATATAATGAGGCTCCATAGTATATTTATTGACCATACTCATATGATATTATGGTATAATATATGTAAACAATTTCAATATTTTTCTTCTTCTCCGTCACCAAATTTGAAGTTACTTCTTCACTACGAAACTAAGTTAAAAGACTTTTAATTAATGACACATATTTCATAAGCATTGGTAATAATTCAAATTATATAATGAGGCTCCATAGTATATTTATTCACCATACTCATATGGTATTATGGTATAATAGATGTAAAAATTTCAATATTTTTCTTCTTCTCCGTCACCAAATTTTAGGTTAATTCTTCACTATGAAACCAAATTAAAAGACTATTAACTAATGACACATATTTAATACACATTGGTAATAATTCAAATTATATAATGAGGCTCAATAGAATATTTATTCACCATACTCATATGATATTATGGTATAATATATGTAAATAATTTCAATGATTTTCTTCTTCTCCATCACCAAATTTTGTGTTACTTCTTTACTAAGAAACTAAGTAAAAAGACTATTAATTAATGACACATATTTCATACACATTGGTAATAATTCAAATTATATAATGAGGTTCGATAGTATATTTATTCAGCATACTCATATGGTATTATGGAATAATAGAAGAAAACAATTTTAATATTTTTCTTCTTATCCATCACCAAATTTTAGGTAACTTCTTCACTAAGAAACTAAGTTAAAAGACTATTAATTAAGGACACATATTTCATACACATTGGTAATAATTCAAATTATATAATGAGGTTCGATAGTATATTTATTCAGCATACACATATGGTATTATGGAATAATAGATGAAAACAATTTTAATATTTTTCTTCTTCTCCATCACCAAATTTTAGGTAACTTCTTCACTAAGAAACAAAGTTAAAAGGCTTTTAATTAATGACACATATTTTATAAACAATGTCAATACTTCAAATTATATAATGAGGCTCCATAGTATATTTATTCACCACACTCATATGGTATTATGGTATAATAGATGTTAATAACTTCAATAATTTTCTTCTTCTCCGTCACCTAATTTTAGATACTTCTTCACTAAGAAACTAAGTTTAAAGACTATTAATTTATGAAACATATTTCATACACATTGATAAAAATTCAAATTATATAATAAGGCTTGATAGTTTATTTATTCACCATACTCATATGGTATTGTGGTATGATAGATGCAAATTATTTCAATATTTTTCTTCTTCTCCATCACCAAATTTTAGGTTACTTTATCACTAAGAAACCAAGTTAAAAGACTATTAATTAATGACACATATTTCATACACATTGGTAATAAATCAAATTATATAACGAGGCTCGATGGAATATTTATTCAACATACTCATATGGTATTTTGGTATAATAGATGTAAATAATTTCAATGATTTTCTTCTTCTCCATCACCAAATTTTAGGTTACTTCTTCACTAAGATACTAAGTTAAAAGGCTATTAATTAATGACACATATTTCATAAACATTGGTAATAATTCAAATTATATAATGAGGCTCCATAGTATATTTATTTACCATACTCATATGATATTATGGTATAATATACGTAAACAATTTCAATATTTTTCTTCTTCTCCGTCACCAAATTTGAAGTTACTTCTTCACTACGAAACTAAGTTAAAAGACTTTTAATTAATGACACATATTTCATAAGCATTGGTAATAATTCAAATTATATAATGAGGCTCCATAGTATATTTATTCACCATACTCATATGGTATTATGGTATAATAGATGTAAAAATTTCAATATTTTTCTTCTTCTCCGTCACCAAATTTTAGGTTACTTCTTCACTAAGAAACCAAATTAAAAGACTATTAATTAATGACACATATTTAATACACATTGGTAATAATTCAAATTATATAATGAGGCTCGATAGAATATTTATTCACCATACTCATATGATATTATGGTATAATATATGTAAATAATTTCAATGATTTTCTTCTTCTCCATCACCAAATTTTGTGTTACTTCTTTACTAAGAAACTAAGTAAAAAGACTATTAATTAATGACACATATTTCATACACATTGGTAATAATTCAAATTATATAATGAGGTTCGATAGTATATTTATTCAACATACTCATATGGTATTATGGAATAATAGAAGAAAACAATTTTAATATTTTTCTTCTTCTCCATCACCAAATTTTAGGTAACTTCTTCACTAAGAAACTAAGTTAAAAGACTATTAATTAAGGACACATATTTCATACACATTGGTAATAATTCAAATTATATAATGAGGTTCGATAGTATATTTATTCAGCATACACATATGGTATTATGGAATAATAGATGAAAACAATTTTAATATTTTTCTTCTTCTCCATCACCAAATTTTAGGTAACTTCTTCACTAAGAAACAAAGTTAAAAGGCTTTTAATTAATGACACATATTTTATAAACAATGTCAATACTTCAAATTATATAATGAGGCTCCATAGTATATTTATTCACCACACTCATATGGTATTATGGTATAATAGATGTTAATAACTTCAATAATTTTCTTCTTCTCCGTCACCTAATTTTAGATACTTCTTCACTAAGAAACTAAGTTTAAAGACTATTAATTTATGAAACATATTTCATACACATTGATAAAAATTCAAATTATATAATAAGGCTTGATAGTTTATTTATTCACCATACTCATATGGTATTGTGGTATGATAGATGCAAATTATTTCAATATTTTTTCTTCTT